>JASCZW010004015.1:0-41685 GCA_034211315.2 Aedes japonicus | reverse complement strand
GCACTCTGGATGAGACGGACCATTTTGTGTACTCTGACAAATGAAACATTGAATCTTCTGCATTATCTAATACACATAAAGGAAATGATAGATTTGGCAGAAAATAATGGGATATTTCTTGTAAGTTTATGCCAAATAACGCCTAAATCTAGCCTTTCGTATGAAAGATTGCCAACATTGTTGTATGCCGCATGAAAGATTGCAAACAATTTCGTTGTTCACGCCTTCTTTGGCTTGGAATTAAACGAGGGGAAATTTTACGCGCCTGTGAAAATTCATTATTCTTTTCTGTGTAGACATAAACACTGTTGCGGACTTTGATCCAGACCGTTGGGGGTGTTTCAATTTATGGATTGGATCTCTTGACTTTTATGCGCAATTTTCTATCGAGATGTTCATCCATGTTCATGTTTTACTCGTTGTAAAATTTGCACTTGTAACTATAGGTTGTTAAGTATTAATTTGTTCAGCTCAATAAAGTTGTAATTCTGACTGATGATGTGCATAGATAAAAAGAAACATTGAATTTTCTGCGTTATGTAGTGCACATAGAGGGAATGCTAGATTTACCAGAAAATAATGAGATATTTCATGTAAATTTAAGCCAGATAACGCCTGAATCCAGCATGTTGTATGAAAGATTGCCAATATTGTTGTATGGCACATGAGAAGTTACAAACAATTTTGTTGATGACGCCTCCTTTAGCTTGGATCTAAACGAGGGGATATTTTACACGCTTGTTAAAATTAGTTATTTTTTTTCTGTGTGTATCAAAACAAACACATAACCGATTGACATTGGGATTACGAATGCTCTTAACTAATGAACTGTGCGGCAAGCCAAAATTTTGGATTGTGTGTATCCATTGAAAATTATATTTTATTCCAGTTAAGCTGTGTATGTTGATATTTTCACAGGGTTCAACTCAAGCGCATTACTGATAAATCGAAGTAGGTCGTTCTTAGAAAATGACGTAATTTACTTGCACGGAAAAAGTTCGTGCTCAGATCCGTGAACTGCAGTCATAAATTCGAGAACAAGCAAATATAAACCGTGAACGTTATCACGTATTCATGAACTAAAAAAACGTTTAGAGGGTTTTACTAAAAACGTAAAATAGGAAACGCATTTTTTTTTCTGTGTATGGTGCGATGTGTTATTTAAAAAAATCTAAACATTACTTAGATATTAATTTGAAATAATATAAATTACTGAGACCTAGTGCCGTTGAGACGAACTGTTATTGAATCCTTTAAAATTTTGGGATTGTCACGTTTCACGGCGTTTTCTCCATTTTTTGTTCCTTTTGACTAACTTTTTCGCATCAGACTAGGAACAGTGGACAACTCGGGCAAACAAACTTAAAAATTGCATAAGCCACAACTTATAAATGAGACTTTTGAATTTTCTGTGCGACTTATGAGTGGATTTGTTTTTAGCTAGGATAATTCGTTTCCAGGTTGCTTCTTTTTCATCATCGTAAACATAAAATTTATGAAATTCCTACTGATATGTTGTGGCAAAAAATCATAATACGTTCACATGAATATCGAAAGTTTATTTCGTTGAGTGTAGGATTCTTGTAACAACACACAATCTGAAGATGACAGTTGTCATACAGTTCGGTTAGATATTTCATCAGCGGATGTTCAATGGCAAGAATAGGAAGGAAAAAAGTGTAACCCAGAACCTTAATTTCGCTTGGCCACTGGCCTGTGGACGGAAACGGAACGACAACGGTAAATTTGACAGTTGGTGCGAATGACTTCGATATGTCCAATTAGAATCGGTTGGAAACTGATGTGCAGGTACTTGGTACTGCAGGTACTACCATCCAGCCCTCGATATGATTTTCTCCTACACGGAAGAAACAAAGTACCTAAAATTGAGTATTTTCAAACTTAAAATTAAGTAACTGTTATTGAATTGGAGAGATGGGTAAATTTGATTTTACATATTAGGTAAAGATTACTCAATGGGTAAGTACTTCATTGACAATTCATTTTTGAGCAAAAATGGAAGTCTTTTGCATACATTTAAAATTTTACGTATATCAGCTTCAAATACAGAAAAACAATAACTATGTTATGGTACTAAACAAGCCGTTATTGTTAAATATCGCGGAAATCAAGAAATTATCTAGACAATTTATTCCATCAATAATCAATTTTTATTCCATCATCACCAGAAAAGCACGTTATTTTAAATGTTTTATAACATTTGCTTACTAACCGTGCGGAAAAGTGCTCATTTTTTGGTTTTTACAAATTTTATTGCATTAGGTTTCATTTACCCAGCATAAATTTTGGGTGCAGTTGCTCAAATTTGAGAACTATGGCATATACTAAAACTTTGCTCCCCGCACGGAACTCCAGAGTTGGGTGAAACAAACTCAATGTTGGATATTTTGTTTCTTCCGTGTATGGATCCGAAACATTGAACCTATCAATAAAAATCATAAACATATAAATTGCATGGGACCGATGCAGCCATTAGTTTGTTTCATTAAGTTGGCTTGTACTTTCAGTTTTGGTTGTTCAGCTCGGCAATTTTTTGCCCAACTATCAATAGCAAATTCAATGTGGTACAGTTATATCAGTAATTTTAGCAATTGCACAAATTTACAGAATTTCGTTAAGTTATTTTCCGAAATTTAGTAACGAAATTTAAGGTAATGAATAGATTGCCAAATACACCGAACCAGCACCAGTTCAGTTATTCAACACTGAGTTCAGTAGTTTAAATTGAGTGTGTTTAAGTTTGTTCAAGTCACCAGTTCTGAGAGAAAACAACAAAACCGTTTTCTTATCGAAAACGGGCTAATTTAAATAGTCGAATTGACAAAATCCAGCAATCTCACTATGAGAAAGGATTGAGACAATTAGAGATGGGTTAGGTAAGAAGTGAGCTCCAGTTGGTTCATTGCATTCGCCGTGTTATTTTGACAGAATATTTGAGGGGCTATTCGTTGGGAGGTATGTTTTGAGGGGTGATTAATTCAGCTTGAGGACAGCTCAATAATTCAACACTGAGCTTAGTAGTTTAAATTGAGTGTGTTTAAGCATTTTTCGAGTAATTCATGATCGTGCCCTGACAGCCAATTGTATACCTTGATTCGAAATTTTGATCTTCCACAAACTACAAGACTCCTTCGATATTCAAGTACACCATATGGTTGACCAAATCTTTCTCGAAAGAATGATTTGAGATTTGGTGAAATCGATGTTTCAAGTCATTGTTTACAGTCAGTTTTTAGGTTTTAATCCTGAATTTCACTAAAGTTCTGAGTAAATTTATGGTATTTCAGGGAAGTGAGTTTAGTGTTATAACCCAAGCATTTGAAGGCGCAAGCGATAGGCGTTTGTAGCTGTGATTTTCTCTTTTGCTTTTGGCTGGTGTTTCGACCATAAAGAGTCCATACCAAAAGAAATAATTTAAGTTGGTAAATAATTTAAGATCACGAGAGCATCAAGAAATCATAAAACAAGACAATTTGAAAGCGGCTAGTCAAGAGAGATTTCAAGCTTGTTTACGTCCAAATTGACGCTGGAGCTGCTGGCAAAGAAGATTCGGTTCTGTTTTGGGTCTAGCTTCAAATTTTTTAAGCTATAATTTGGTATTTTTCTTCTCTTTCTATTATGATTTGCCATCCTCGTCATCTGTCTTCAAGCAAGTTGTAACCGCGACGGCATCAGTTGAGCACCCGCAATGTTGACAACGATCAACTGATGTTGATTGGGGTAGAGAGGCCAGTCACTTGCTGGCAAGCCAATTCATGTAACTGAGTCAAAGAGAAGCAAAAAATCGACGCTTGATCATATACATGTTCTTCTAAATGTTACACATTTGTATGGTGAGTTCGTTCCATTTCATATATTCAATTGATGTTGAATCGTGTGATGAACGGAAGCACGAAGGCGTCTGATTAAAGTGGTTTAGATGACGAAAGGGACCTTCTTTAGCTCAATCTATGAAGGTACAGCTACAAATCAAACCTATGCTGGAAGTGCTGGGCTCGATTTTCGGTGTGGGGTTGAAATTTTCCTAAGAGGAAGCATTTTTATCTGCTCTGACAAAGGTTATGGTTGTGCTTGCCATACAATCATGCTGATGCAAAAGTGGCAAAGGCATCGAAAGCTCTCAATTAATATCTGAGGAAGTGAATTTAGAACACTTAGTAGCAATTAGTTGGAAATGTCTTGGAAGAAGAAGATGAAGCTCCCTACTGCTAATATTCGGGAAATAAAAGTCGGGTGGCTTTTTCTTGAGCATTTATTGTGACATACGCCTGTCAGATAGTTCGTTTTTTGACCATCTGTTTGATGAGTTGCCAAAAAGGGTAGTCTGAGTTGCTTAAATCACCATCTGATTCGTTTTGGCATTTCAAATGGTGATTTGTTAAAACCAATTAGAGCTTACTAGGATTAATCAGTTAAACAGCGAGATTAACCAGATATTGTAAAAACTTCAATGTTGTAATAAATGTTAAAACACTTCCATCAAAACCAAGTGATTGATTTTTTGTGAGCGATGCCAAGCTTAACCTAAATATTCGCTCAGACGCAGATGCCCATTTCTTCAGTAAATTCAGAACAATGCTCGATTTTTAAGGATTCCTCGACTGAAGAATTGAGTAGTCTATAAGTTTCCCCTTGCTGGAGTAGTTTTGGAAGGAGTGGATCAAATCAAGGACTTGGAAGATATTCTTGATTTCCTATTGACATTCAAGCAATGTGTGTCATTCGTTGTGAACAAAGCTTCAAAATTCCTAGAGTTGGTTTTCCGACTAACTAAAGAGTTCACCGAAATTTACTGCTTAAGGACGTTTTCCAATTGTTTGGAATTGAAAGAATTGAATCCGTAAAAAGGCAGTTTAATCAAACTTCTGAGCGGCTACCAAGGGATGATCCACTTCGTCTGCCAAGCTTACGAGAATCGGCATCTGCTGGATAGCCTTGAGAGCCTGGATTCTCTTGTAAGACGCAGAATTGTTGCAAAGATTTTTTGAATTTCCAACATTTTGCTGGACCGAGTTGATTGCTGCGAAATTTGATCTCAACATTTCACGCGGCACGTTTCGTATTCGATTTTTAAATGAGTTTAGATAGTTTGTTAGCGATGTGAAATTTTAATTCTTCAGAGAACAACAATCCATCATTGGGGCTAATTAGCCTCTTGAAGTAGAATATTAATTGAACTTAAATGAAAATTTACCCTGAAACCATTTTTGAGAAATTTTCAAGCATTCCCGGAAGTAAGCCAAACTGGAACATAAAAATTTCAATGTACTCCTGGGGTAACCTTTGGAATTATTTATATCGAGGTTGATTCTGTAACTGCTGAAAATCCACTTCACGCAAAGAGTTGAAATGTTTTATTTCTTAGGCTTTATTTTATTTCAAAAAGTTTATAAATTCTTCAAATGGACTCATTTGGTGAGTTCGTTCCTTTTAATATACTCTTTTGATGCTTTAGCTGAGTAAAGGGAACTGCAAGCATGAAAATGTCAAATAACATTTCATACATCGAAGACAGGCTCTTTTTCCTAGTTTTGTTTTTAAAGCTTGTCAGGTAGCCGAATTAATTCGACCAAATGCACACAGCTCGAAAAAGTTGGGTGAATTTCTGGTTCATATCATGCATATAAATGGCGTGTTACAAATCTTACAAACTAACATTATCAATCGTGTAAAATTCTGGAACATTCCATATAAACAGATGTTTACAAAATCTTGTCTTGATTACAACTTGTTAATGAAAAATCCTAGAGGGTTTGAGCTGTTTAGTGGAATACCTGTAACTAGAAATTAGAAGAAAAAGTCGAGTCATTAGTACGAGACACTGAAGAAGTCGGCATATTGTAGACGAAATACGCGTATCTGTCGAAGATAAGCAAAGGTAGTTGGAATTAAATGGAAGATACTAATTTTTCTTCTTATTTCTTGCTAATGAAAGTTGCTGGTTTATGTCGAAGGTAATACAATTTCACATGATCTGGAATTTCCATCACAATGAAAATTCAGATTTTTTTTCTGTGTAGCTGAGAGGAAATTCTTTAAAAATCCTTGGATGAGACATTTCAAGTTCTAAGACGGTCTTTTTTATGTTTGGCTTTTCATACAGTTGTTGCAGTTTGGCAGTGATTTGCTAATGATAATCAGAATTTACAGTCAAACAACGAGGATAACCATGTATCGAATCAGTTTCAATGCTACAATGAATGTTAGATCACTTCCATCAATAAGAGGAAGAAGAGGGCCGAAAACCATTTGTAAACAATGATTTATAAAATTGATCTCCCATGAATCACGAGAATTCTAGAATATCCAGCTACTCCATATGGTGGAACTAACATTATTCTAACAGATGCTGCTTTGATTTCACGAGAGTTATTTGAATTTCAAGAGAAATCTACATTTGAATCATTGTTTACAAAGGGCTTTTAGGTCCTTAATTTGAATTACTCGAGAAATGGATTCATTTGGTGAGTTTGTTTCTTTTTATTTACAATACAAAAATGTCATGTGAGTATCGGTGTTGCTCTATGCAACCGTACATGCGATTAACGTATTGTGGAAAGTTTTAAGAGCCTTCTGAACTCTTCTGAAATTAGTATAAATTAGACCATAAAATGATCAAGATACTCATGGTTTAATCTTCGAGCTTATTAACATCGAATATGCCTCAGAAACTGCTGAAAAGCAATTTCAGGGAAACCTTCGTTAAAAACAAAACGAGGAGCCGCAAGGGTTCATACTTGATGGTTCAATTTATTCCTACAAGTTTAAAAAAAAATACTTCAGATGGATTCATTTGGTGAGTTCGTTTCTCTTTATTCACAGTATAAAAACGACATGTAAATTTCGGTGTTGCTCTATGCAACCGTCCATGCGATTAACGTATTGTGGTAAATTTTAAGAACATTTTGAACTCTTTCGTAATCAGTTTAAATTAGAACATGAAAACTTCAAGATAGTCAATGGTTAGGAAGGCTTGCAAGGAGCCTCCTGGGTTGATACTTGAGGCTTTGATTTATTCTAACAAGTTCTAAAGTTCTAAGTAAAAATTTCAAGATACTTAAAGGTTAATCTTCGAGCTTATTAACATCGAGTATGACTCTGGAGCTGCTGAAAACCCACCATCCATCCAAAAACAAAGCAAGACGCCACAAGGGTTCATACTTGACGAATCACTTTATTTCAATAAGTTCTTTTGAAAAATACTTCACATGGTTTCAATTGGTGAGTTCGTTCCATTTTATTTGCAGTACCAAAATGACATGTGAATTTCGGTACCATGAGAACGACGCATGCAAGCGTCCTCTAGAATATAAGGATGAGTTGAAAGAGAAGGAAAATAAATTTAATCACACTCACAGTTTTCGTCGAGTTTCAAATGTTTCAGTTTTTGGAGATATAATTTTACATGGAATTTTTGTTCTGTGAAGAAAACCACCAAACATAAATAAGACATACAACTTTTCATAAATCAAAGATGGCTACTTATTCAAATTTTTGGAATTTTCTGCTTGTTTGATGACTAAATTTTTGACCACATGATGTTGGAAGAAAAATTTTCATAGTCTTTTGGATGCGTTTTGAAACATTCTAACAGACCATTTCTGACATGTTTGGCTCTTCATATAAATTATGTAACAAGACGTTGATTATCAAATTATTGGACTAGTTTAACTGAAATAACGAGTCAAATAGCTCTAATTTGTCCTTCATGTTTCGGTTCTTCAATGAATGTAAGACCCAAAATCTTCAAATATCATTTCAAGCGTTAGAAACGTTGTGCATGTTTTGAAAACCAGTTAAATTTGAAAAAAATAGAAGAGTAAATTTAAATATTCGATAAATTCTTCCTCAATTCTTTGTTAAGTATCCTTACCTACAACTGTTCATGAAATACCTGAGTATAAAAAGTGATCTTGGTTTTCTCGGAGAACTACGTCAAACTATAGCTCTGACTTGAGTTGCGCCTCGATGGGGAGAATTTGATTCCAGATATACGTCACATAAAATACGCAGGCTTTTTTTCATAAAAAATCATGTTTTTATAAAAGAACTTGTTTTTTTGAATACCCAGATAAAAAGAAACATTGAATTTTCTGCGTTATCTAATTCACATAAAGAGAATGCTAGATTTATCAGAAAATTATGGGATATTTTATGTTAATTTAAGCAAGATAGCGCCTGAATTTAGACTGTTGTATGAAAGATTGCAAACATTGTTGTACGGCGTATGTTAAATTGCAAACAATTTCGTTGTTTACGTTTGCTTTGGCTTGGAATTAAACGTGGGGAAGTTTTATGCGCTTGTTAAAATTAATTATTTTTTTCTGTGCAAACTAATGATGGTACAATCATCAAATCAGTATTGTCCTCGAGCAAAGTGTTTGAACAGCGGCATTGATTGGACGCAATATAACTGCGTTTTCCATCGAATTTTGTTGAAACGATTTGTTTAACGAAAAAAATTGTAGTTGGAGAAAAATGTGAAATATTTTTGTAGCAATTTCGAAATTTTTAAACATTACAGTTCAGAAAATTTATAAAACTCTAACATATTTACTTAGTTGATTGAATTATTATCAAATAGTCATGTTGTTTATTCATTTACTGTTTTGAGCTCTCGTTTACTGTACCGATTTGATGTGAAAAAAAAATCGATGCAAGATATATATTCTATAACATCTATTTTTCTATAACATCATATAATTTTTTTTATAAAAACCAACTACCTCTCACGCCAAAGTCACGAGCTCAAATCTTGCTCCCACAAAAGTTACGAAAATGCCCAAAAGGAGCTGTTTGAGTGACTACGACGGGAGATAAACCAGCCCAAATCTAAAAACTTTAAAATAATCAAGAAGCAAACGAAAAATATTGGCAAAAACTAAAAAAATATTTCCAAAATTAGTTGAAAACTTTCCATCAGAACTGTTAAAACTGTGAAAAGATTTGAAAATAAGCTTGCCTTGTTTATGTTATAGTCTTCAAACAGAAATTACAATCGAAATCAAGGATAGAGAATGGAATTTGAAGTTTTTGAAAAAGTTTCTTCAAAAGTGTGTTAACTGTGAAAAAATTGTTGCGACAATCTGAATTGGGGAAAAGTTGCAGATTATCTTTGAATTTTTTAAGTTGAAATATTAATGATTTAAGCATTTAGCAATTTGACAAATTGAGAAAATTTATAGAAATTTTTAGAAACTACAACAAGCTATGATGAAAAAGCTAAGATGTAGCATTCATAGAAAAATGTAGTAGTTTTGAATACTAAATAATTTACAAACAACTGATAAAGTTATCAAACATAGAAAGTGAGAAAATTTAAATATCTCAAATAGGAATATTTTGCTTTTTTGGAGTTTAAGCGTGGTTATGTTATTTTCAATTATTTCCTTTCAATTTGATTTAAAAACAGCATGCTCTAATCCATCAGTTTTTTTTTGAGTATCAGTATATCTTGTTTAAAAAACACAAGAAAAAAAAATCAGTTATTCGAAAAGAAAAAATAACTGAAACTATCAGATCGAATTCCAATAAAAATCGTAAATTTTCGATTGAAATTTAAACTGTTATAACTGTTATAATGCAAGTAGATTCTTGTGTTAAATCAGTTATTTTCCACTAAGAACTTCTGAGTAATACCAGCATTATTGCTACAGCTTAGAACTGCCACTTTGCTCCCGAAATCACACGCTTGGCACCTTCCGTTTTCACTCAGTGTCTTTGAACCCCTTAGAACTTTTCACTGTTTCCAAAATTTCCCTCGCACTTCGCTAACTTTTCTAGCATCAGTCTCTTGGATTCACACGTTTACACCCCTCCTTTGCGTTAAAACTCGTAAATACCTTCATGATTGCTTTTGGTTTCTGTTTCTGGCTAGAACACTGGAAAAGAACACACTGCTGGCTGTCACAGTCGATGGCGTTGACGTCAATGGTGAGGAAGAAAAAATCCTTTTTCGACGGATGATAACTAGTTGATCTGGAACGAGATACACAGAACGCAGAACCGAGTTGATTAGAACCGAATAACCACAAAGTCTTCACATAGCACCCACAAACACACATGTTTTTCCCAAATCCTGGGGAAAACCCCAGCTAGCAAAACTCACTTGAGAAGAAAACAGCTCTAGGCTTGAGAAGCTGGTTGTTTGTACTCTAAAGGATGGTTGATTTGTGTATGATTCGATACAATCATCTCGGCCGTATTTATACAAACCACATCGAGGGAATCTGCCGTTGCCTTCGCTTGGGGTCCGAAGCTAGGAGCTCCAGCTGCCAGCTATGAGAACGGCACAACGGCCCCCCGAAAAAATCTTGCTCTCCCATACACACGAACACACACACACACACACACATACGCACAACAGTCTGAAATTTGATGGTAGCGGATGGTAGATCACCTGAAGAAGCTACCGCGGCAGCAGCCAAAGCCGTCAAGAGCTCTCTTGTAGTCCCCCCAAGTGGGTGGTGGGTGGCTGGGAGGCTCGATCGTGGTCGGTGCTTCTTCTTTGTACCAACCTACGACAACATGCGGGGCACCATCGAAAGTGAGAGTGAAGCTGTAGGTTCCCGCGAGGGCCACGAGAGAGCGGAGAGCCTACGCTCGGTCGGGGTTGAAAGTGAAACGAGTCGAGCACGAGGAAAAAATTAGTTCATACATATTTTCATCTCAGACGGTTTTTTTTTTGCTCGGTCTGCTTATTTCGTGATGCTGGGAAGATCCTCTCTCGGGCACGTCGTCTGCCTCGATCGATATACATACGCTTCGGGGAGAGGTTATGCTTCGATCCGTGAGAGCGAGAGCAAACGTGGACTATCGGTAACGATCGGTTGAAGGTGGTGAAGGTTCTTCTTGAATGGAGCAGATGAACCTCGGAGAGCGAAAGCACTGACGACTGCCTGTTCGGGTGATCTCCGACGCCGTGTGTGTGTGTGTGTGTGTGTGTGTGTGATTGACGGTGACCCTGGTGGCGGTCGTGTGGTGGGTGATTGTGGTAAACGCGGAGGTCACAAGGATTAGGAATCGAGAGCGCTAAATGAAAGGAATTTGCGCATCGAGGGCTCGGAGATGGGTCGTTAATTAAATTTAGTGCAGGCCGTTTATGTTGTGCCGTGCATGCATGGAATTGGGGTGATGTAATAAAGATTCACCGTTGGTAATTACAGGTTGACAGTGCGGCCCCATGATTGATGGATTATGAAATTCCTCGGCTCATCGAGCGTCAGATTAGCAACGAGATGAACTTGTTTCAGAGTACTCAGTGCGATTGTGGAGCTATTGTTGCGCTGGGAAGGTGATTCGACGAACAAAATGTTGTGCTGCTTGCATTTGGACGTTAAGCTTTGACATGATTCCAACGATCAAATAGAAGGATTTAGATTATAATTAGGCTGGGCCCCGGATCTCGTGTTTTCGTTTGAGTATTGATATAGTCAGTTTTATTACAGCTGTGAATGGTGTACTAAGTTGGTAGTATTATTTTTTCAAAGTCAATTCATTGAAGAGATGGGAACCCAATCTCTTCCTTAAGAATTTATCAAAATCACGAGCTACAAAATGCTGCCTTACATCATTAATCTCAGTGGACATAGTAGGCAAGACAACTGACGTGCGAATAATGTTTAGACGATCATTCTCGAATAAATCATTGGAGAGTAAAGAAGGACTAAAAGCTTTTTCTTCAATTCAGAAGTGGGATAGAATTCAAGTTTCCTCAAGATGTTCTTAAGGAGTCAGAAACCCTCAGAAGTTTCGGAAGAGGTCTTCCTTTGCCAGATCAACTGAAACAAACTGAAGGGAACCAGAGGTCGGGGCCACCTGTAAATCTTGGAGAAGCTTCGTGCAGTGAAGATGGTCATAACAAGAACACATTGGAACAACTGATGAAACGCAGCTGTTCAAGTTGAATGAAATTTCATCCTTGCTGCCGGATTATTCTGGATCCATCGAAGAAAACGTTGAACATTTGACATGTAATGTGATCCTCATGAAGCAAGTTTTCAAAATAAGTTACCACGCCATTAAATTACTTGTTATGAAACGATGAAAAGGAAATGATGCACAACTTTGGTTTACGTCGTCATCGGAGTTGTTGAACAGAGTTTCTCTGTAACATGAAGATAATGTTCGCGTCGCAAACAAGTTCATTAAGTGCGCAAACAGTTGGAGCTATGAAAATGATAGTTCAACAAAACGTTTGGTAAATACTGCGCTGAAAATTTGTTTTTGGCAATGTCGTTACGTCTTCGGAAGCCTGCATTTGTGGAGTATCTCGTTGAATATCTCGTAAAAATAATTTATGGCGTTCTTCCGGATCACACATTGCTCTAGTTATTCAGCTGTTCCGCCTCTTTTTTTCAGTTAGCTTCAAATTCTGGCAAATAGTTAATATTTGAAGCAAACACTATTCTAATCATCATTTACTTATTTCGGCTTGAGCTTGAAGCATATATTTACGGATTTCATGCGTAAATATAGCTTTTATTTTTTCAAAACTAGGAAATAGCCATTACGCCCTAATCACAAAGCAGAAGTAATTTCGTCGCATGTTGTCGCCCATTCAAATATTAAATTGGAATTACGCCGTGGACATAATGTTGGTTGATTTCCATTGATTGTTGTTACGCCGTCGATAGGTTGCTAAGGATAATCATCGAGATTGATTTGTCACGTTGAAGAAAACAAATTCTAATCGGAAAATGTCAAAAAGTGCCGAGCAATTTATCAAGTCAGTAGCTGTTTAGCAGTATGTTAGTGAGCTCTTATCGCGGTAATTATTTTCAGAAGTGACAATGGATACAGCTGGTTTTATCGACGGGACAGAATTCAGCTTGAGTGCACATGAGGTTATATTTGAAAACCCTCATATTCCTTCAACTCCTTCACATGCAGGTCCCACAGATTCCGAATTTAATTCGTCCGGCAGTTGCACCCATTCTATCCACATAAGGCAAATTTCCTGTCCGGAACTGAGAGGTAAGAACTTTCAATACAACCGATCCATTTCTTAAGATTTGTTCCTCAAAACCTTCCCCAATAGAATTCTTCTATACTAGTGCCAATGGTGCTAGCTTATCACCAAGATCCTTCCGTGCAGTTCAGAGAAGAATTCATTCGTCTACAGATTCAGTATTTGTTCCTATCAATTCAGGATTTGTGATAACGATACCGTAAATAATGAACCGTTGCCGTTTTAACATCCACTGAAATCTGAACATATTCCGCTGCCGTATGAAAAACTGATGGATCTTAAGAAGCCAATGCCCTTCGTTGGGATGTATTATGAGGCGATGCTGAAGACCCTGGTTCTTTCGAAGCGTGGTCGGAAGGTGAAGACTGCGATCGAAAATGCAAATTTCGATGATGATCTGGATTATGATAATGAAAACTCCTAATACACTGAAGTTTTTTTTACGCGGTTTTTTTTACGCGTTTTTTACGCGGTTTTTTTTACGCGGTCCGTGTAAAAAAAATCCGCGTTATTTCAAAAAACGACGTAAAAAAAGCCAAAGAAAAAAAAAAAATTTCATATTCATATTGAAAGGATATGGTCATAAAAATGTATTGGTGGTGGAAAAATATGGTTCCAGTAACATTGGCCACCGGGAATCTGCTACACTCAGCGAAATAAACTTTCGATATTCATAAGATTACATTATGATTATTTGCTATAAGGAATCAGTATGAATTTCATTAATTTATCTTATGAAATATAATGATGTTGAAAAAATATAAAAATGGAGCAACCTGGATTCGAACCTTGAACGGTTGTGGGTCCAGTGACTTGCCTACTAGTATATATCAACACTTGTAATTAGGAAAGCTTAAAGGCGTACAAGAACAACGTCGTGTGAAACAAAATCCATTCATAAGTCAGTCTTATGAAGTTCCAAAGCATCGTTCATAAGTTGAACCTTATGAAAATCATAAGATTATTTGGTTCAGTGTACAAATGGATAGAGGTAGTTAATTCAATCTGAGAGCAAAGCAGTCCAGAGTAGTTATAGAGAGTTTTTGTCTTCGGCAAAATTTCTCAGTGTGTCATTGGTCGTCTTTTGACACTATCATATTAGTTCCAAATCATGCCGCAGAGATGACGCTGCAGTCTATCTTTTACAAATTAAGCGCTAGAGATTTGCCGTCTTGGGCAAAGTTTCTCAGTATGTCATTCATTGTCTTTTGACACTATCATATTAGTTCCACATCATGCCTCAGATGTGGCGCTGCAGTCAATCTTTTCTTAACTAAGCACTAGAGATTTGCCGTCTTGGGAAAAGGTTCTCAGTATGTCATTCGTCGTCTTTTGACACTATCATATCAGTTCCACATCATGCCGCAGAGATGGCGCTGCAGCCTATCTTTTCTAAATTGAGCGCTAGAGATTTGCCGTCTTGGGCAAAGTTTCTCAGTATGTCATTCATCGTCTTTTGACATTATCATAATAGTTCCAAATCATTCCGCATAGATGGCGCTGCAGTCTATCTTTTCTAAATTAAACGCTAGAGAGTTACCGTCTTCGGTCTTTCTTCAAATAAGGTAAAAAAAACAAAATACAATATACTAAATTGAATTGTTGTCAAAATGTCAAATACTACCCTTCTCTCCAGCTTTGGATTGTATAGCCATTTAAACGCCAACTAGCAGTTGTGTGCCCAACAAAAATAAAACACCCGTAAATCAGGCCGACAGGGTACCCGGGTACCCACCAAATTCAAATGGTTGTCACTCTGGCAAATATTGGCCGATTTTTGTTTTGTTTTCACCGTTAGATTAAGAAACTCATCTG
Organism: Aedes japonicus; assembly: GCA_034211315.2. Lineage (NCBI taxonomy): Eukaryota > Metazoa > Arthropoda > Insecta > Diptera > Culicidae > Aedes > Aedes japonicus. Next base: position 26,879 of record JASCZW010004015.1, on the reverse strand, counting down.
CTTTATGGAAATTGGCAGCAACGTCCGTTTGGATTCATCTGGTTCCCGTAAATCCGGGTTTCCGGGGTTCGGTACGGAGACACTATTTGGGAATATCAAGTGAATTTCTGGAAAAGACTGTCAAAACCTTTGGAATAATTCCTTAAAATACATTTCTATTCCATATACTTCAATATGCCAACTTGTCCCCGGACCGGTTATTCCGGAACAGGTTCCCAGAAGGGCTAGAGTGGCGACGAACATATATTGAAGGAAACCCCAGCGAAATGGGTATCAACATTCAGGAAATTTCTTCAGTAAGATATCTGTCAACATTTTGTGGCCTTTTGATGACGTGTTCTCAGACTGGTTATTCCGGAACAGGTTTCGGTGGGCCTTCGAGTGGCCATAAACATTTTCAAAATAAAACCTCGGCAATATGGGTATCAAAATTCATGAAATTTCTTCAGTAGAATATTTGTCCACAAACCAGTTTTCCGGAACAGGTATTCGTGTGGCCTCGAATGGCCATGAACAAATATAGAAGGAAACCCTAGCAGTATTGGTATCAACATTCATGAAATTTCGTCAGAAAGATATTTCTCAACGTTTTGGGGGCATTTGATGATTTGTCTTCGGACCGGGCATTCCGGATCAGATTCCTGTGAAGCCTCGAGTGGCCATTAACTAATTTTAAAGGAAACTTTGGCAATGTTTGGCATACGGGAAACTATACTAGGATGACCGTTACGTTGATAAGTCGTCAGATATCCATAAAACGTTGAGAATATCCTACTTAAGAAATTTCATAAATTTTGATACCCATATTGCCAGAGCTTTCTTCTAAACATGTTTATGACCAGTCGAAGCCATACGGGAACCTGTTCCGGAATGACCGCTCCAAGGACAAATCATAAGATGTTCACAAAACGTTGAGAAATATCCTACTGAAAAGAAAAGTTATGAATTTCGATACTCATATTGCCAGTGCTCCCTTCTGAATATGTTTATGGCCACTCAAGGCCTCACATGAACCTTAATAGATACCGAGTGATCGCAGTATTTTTCATTCACATAAATATATACACTACTATATAAATATTTCATGGGAATGGGAGGGACCATCAGAGCACCCGATTGAAGCACTCTGGATGGGGAGAGTGGAAATGCCAACTCCCCATTGTTAACAGTTTGTGAATAGAGGGCGGGCTCTTCTCCCCGCCCATTGGGGCATCCTCATGTTAGATAGCTTGCTCTTTTGACCAATTGTCAAATCTTGTTGTTGGAAGGAGATTCTTTATATCCCTGTGGATACGTATAAGTGATGTTGCCTATCGATCCACCAAACCCCTATTTGGCCCTTCATACAATGGCATGATTAGGATAATCAGTGGTTATTAAAGCTTGATCAAGTCTAACAGCGAGGAGAGCTCACTGCTGTCGGACTTAGTTTCCGTGCTACAATGGGTGGTAGTACATATCATACATCATACATCACACAAGGCCTCACATGAACCTGTTCTGAAATAAACACTCCAGGAACAAATAATCAAATGGCCTTAAAACGTTGACAAATATCCTACTGACGAAATTTAATGAAGTTTAATACCCATATTGCCAGAATTTCCTTCTGAAATTTTTCTGGCCACTCAAAGCCCCACGGAAACCTGTTCCGGAATAATCAGTCCGGGGACAAATCATCAAATGGTCACGAAACGTTGACAAATAACCTACTGCAGAAAATTAATGAATTTTAATACCCATATTGCAAGGGTTTACTTCAAAAAATGTTTATGGCCACTCGAGGCCTCACGAAAACCTGTTCCGGAATTGCTGGTTCAGGGACAAATCATCAAATGATCACAAAAATTGACAATCATCCTACTTTTCACGAATTTTGAAACCCATATCGTCAGGGTTTACTTCAGAAAATGTTTTTGACTACTCCAGGCCTCACGGGAACCAGTTTCGGAATGACCGGTTCAGGGACAAACGGTCACTCCAAGGCCTACTTGTCTGGTGAACTCAGGATTACAAGCAACAAACGCTTGAGAAAATGTGAAGCAGTTCGATACACATATTGTTATGGTTCCATTGAAAAATGCTTATGACCAGCCACGGACCCTTGGGGAACCTCCTCCGGACTGGCCACTTGAAGTATCATACATCCGATGGACCCAAAACAAGAAAAGCCAATCTGCTAAAAAAAAATTTAAGAAGTTTGACCCATATTGCTGGATTTCTACCAAAATCCACGATCAGTATCATTACATCAGTACATATAATAAACTGTAAACAACAATTTTTCTTGTTCTTAAAGCATTGTTCAGAGGCTTAATTGGGAAATGTACAATCAACACCAACAATTAAATTTTTTTTCACGTATATTGTGATTTGACTATTTTTACGTTGTTTTCTTAAATATCGCGGTTTTCTTACGTCGTTTTTTGAAATAACGGACCGCGTAGTAAAATATCTTTTTCAAATGAAGCTTAAGAGAGTTGCCGTTCTCAGTAAAGTTGTTGAGAATGTAAAATATAGTCACTTGACATTATCAGATTAGTTCCAAATTGCGCCGCCATCTAAATAGACAAATCGAGCTCTAGGAAGGTGCTGTCTTTAGCAAAGATGTTAATTGTACACTGATAGGCAAAATTAAGTGCCCACCGCATCGTTTTTTCAATTTCTCTCATTTACTTGGTTCAAATTCAAGTAAACACACTGTATTTTTTTATTATCTTATTTTTTATATTCTTTTTAAGTTTCACTTATGGAATACTGCAAAAAAAAGGAGTTTTACTTAAAGAAAAAAAAATCAATTTGTGTTGAAAAAAAAAACAGTGACAAAATAAAGTGCCCACTTCATTTAGGCTACAGAAAACATCAATTAAAGTAAAATAAAAGCATTTCAATAATTGATGTGTCCTCCTTTGGCCTTCAGGACCTCCTGCAGGCACTTCGAAATGCTCTCGACCAGGTTCTTTAGGTGCTGTGGATCTAGCTCTTCCCAGGCGCGCTTTAGGGCTTCAAAATAGTTATTTTTATTGGTAACACCAGTTTTGTCAACCCTGGCATCGAGAATTGCCCACAAATTCTCGATGGGATTGAGGTCCGGGCTTTGTGGAGGCCATTCCAGCGGTTTGATCCGACAAGACCGGAAGAAATACTTGGTCTTCTGGGCAGTATGCTTCGGGTCGTTGTCCTGCTGGAATACGAACTTCTCTTCAAGGCCCGTCTGGATCAGCGAAACCTCCAGATTTTCTCGCAGGATGTTGATGTAAGAATCTGCCGTCATTATTCCTTCGATTTTCACAATGCTTCCCACTCCACCCCACGAAAAACACCCCCAGACCATCACATTTCCTCCTCCATGCTTCATCGTGCCTTGGATGTGGCGCTCCTGAAGCTCCTCTCCCGATCTGCACCAAACACGAACCCGCCGCTTTCGGTTAAACAGCTCGAATTTTGATTCGTCCGTCCAGAGAACCGTTTTCCAGAACTCTAGGGGCTTATCAACATGCTCCTTAGCAAACTTATGCCGTTTGGCTTTGTTTGCCTTGCTGATAAATGGGCGCTTCCGGGCAAGTTTGCTATTGAACCCCTGTGCTACGAGACGGCGACGAACAGTTCGACCGGAAACTGATAACTGAAAGGTTTCCTGGATCTCACTGACAGTTACCTTCGGGTTCTTCTTGACTTCGCGCATGATCTTGGTGTCCGTTCTCGCATCCGTTTTCCGCTTCCTGTCTCTGCCAGGGTTATCCACCACTGATCCAAACGTTTTAAGCTTCAGAAGAATTTTGCCAACCGCTGCCTTACTGATACTGTACTTCTTAGCGACAGCCCGGTGCGATTCACCGTTTTGCAAATCACGAACGACCAATTTTCGGATACACAAGGGAATTGCTTTCGAAAGCACTGCGTTCTCCATTTTTTTCAATTGAATCAAATGCGATCACGTATACAAATGCACCAGGTTGAGCCATTTGCTTCAACACATGTCAAAATATAAAAACATAAACAATCGAGGGGTCTTCCAATGGAAACTTATCGAAAACATATCGAATTTTGAAGTGGGCACTTTATTTTGTCACTGTTTTTTTTCAACACAAATTGATTTTTTTTTCTTTAAGTATAACTCTTTTTTTTTCAGTATTTCATAAGTGAAACTTAAAAAGAATATAAAAAATAAAATAAGAAAAAAAACTACACTGTGTTTACTTTAATTTGAACCAAGTAAATGAGAGAAATTGAAAAAACGAAGAGGTGGGCACTTTATTTTGCCTATCAGTGTATATAATAAAGGCATTCAAAATAATCACGTTAGATCCAGATCGTACCTTCGAGATGGCGCTGCCATATTTGCGGCTTAAATTAAAACTAATATGACAGTGTCAAAAGACGACGAATGACATACTGAGAAATTTTGCCACGAACGGTAACTCTCTAGCACTTCATTTGGAAAAGATAATCTGCATCGCAATCTCTACAGTATACATAATGTGGAACTAATATAACAAAGTCAAACGACGACAAACAACATACATACTGAGGAACTTTGCCGAAGACGGCAAATCTCTAGCGCTTAGTTTAGAAAAGATAAACTGCAGCGCCATCTCTGCGGCATGATTTGGAACTAATATGATAGTGTCAAAAGACGACCAATGACACACTGAGAAATGTTGCCGAAGACAAAAACTCTCTATAACTACTCTGGACTGTTTTGCTCACACGTTGAATTGACAACCTCTATTCATTTGTAGCAGATTCCCGGTGGCCAATGTTACTGGAACCATGTTTTTCCACCACCAATACATTTTGATGACCATATCCTTTCAATGTGAATGTGAAATATAATTTTTATTTCCTTGACTTTTTTTACGTCGTTTTTTGAAATAACGCGGTTTTTTTAACGTCGCGCGGTTTTTTTTTACGCGGTACCATTACCGTCGTAAAAAAAAACTTCAGTGTATACGAGTTGACGTAGCAGCTATAGAGAATAGGAATACGTTTGCTATGAATTTAACAGAAATATACTTCGCTTCTGATTGTTTAATACATTTAAAATCTTTGTATTATTAGGTACATTTGAAAAGTCCTTTACTGAATGGTATCCATCTTTTACGAGCTTAACTGAGTTTTAAAGGTATTATGTAATGCTATTTCATGCAATTGAATTCAAATACAGTTAGGATTCAAAACGAAAATACACGCAGAAAATTATATACACAAAAGTATTATCTGTTGAGTTGAAAACCGCAATCATCGACTAGCGACATTCGAATTTATTCCCGATCTGTACGTTAAACCAAATGTCGTTGCTAGTAGTGCGCTGTAAAGTTCATCACATCCGCTATACATTGCATTACTAGTGACGCTATGTTTAACGCACCAAAATACATCCAGCCCTCAGGTCTCCTCATTCGATGTCGCAGCTTTGATGCCATCGCGTTATCTATGTCCATGACTGTAAAAACATGATTATGAATCCGCAATACAAATAGTACGAACATTGTCGTTCGATATAATTCAAGCAAAACAATGCATTAGGTCCTAAGTAACATTGAGAAACTCTCTTTGTCGACTTTCTCTTTGGGTTCCTACGGCTATGTAAAAACATGTTTAACTATTTTCAATATACAGTACGGTAGTATAAAGTGTGATAAGGGATCCAATACGTTGAAAACACCAGCAAATCGTTTAATAGACAAGCTATTAACCAAAGAGAATGTCGACGAAGAGAATCTCTCAATGTTGCTTAGGACCTAATGCATTGTTTTGCTTGAATTAATTACCTGTTATTTTCTTGATTAATGTGGCTCAAGAGCGTAGGCGTAATAACAAAAATGCCAGATGTAACCGTTCGGAGAACTCTGACGAGGTTTTAGAAACAAGATGGCTTTAGCGCCACTCCTGCAAGCAGGAGGCCACCTGTCGTTTGGTATTTGCCCGACCTTTCTGAGACAGACACCTCAGGGGACTCGTGAACGGCTATTAGCTCCAAGGCTCAAACACAATTGAAGTAACCACTAAATAGAGAAAAGCCAATAAATCCTGCTTGATTTCCCCCTCTGAACCTAAGTAAAAAAAACCCAAATCTAAACTCGCTCAATCCGAATGAGCTAACCGGAACGGAAGAAGAGAAGCCTGATATTGAAACAAACAATTTAACTGAAAACGAAAACGGATTTTAGTAGGAGTCAATTCTATCGGAACTGTCAAAAAAAAAAAAAAAGAAATTCAACTCAGTGCTTCAAATCATAACATAATCTAATACATTTATTTCCCGGTTACTCGCGACTCATTCGGGCTGGACAGAACATTCAGTTACGGGAAATACTCACTGGGAAACAACCATGGCCATGTATAAAAGTTTCCACATACCTGCGCAGGTTTTCGGTGAGTTCTCGATGACGGGGCTACTGGCGACTTAATTGGCGACAACACCGATGTAGATGATGACAAATCCCGATGATGATGGCGGGGTCGAAACTTGACCGCTGTCTCTGCTGAAATGGCGTCCAGCGATGGCAGCCGAGCTCGGGGAGTATGGCCGAATTACAGATGCGGAGGGAGTGGCGGCTGGACGGAAAGCTTCCGATTTGATATTCTTCGAGAGCGTCCGGAACTGACCGTCTCCCTCAATATAGAAGCCCGCTTTCCCAAGCGACCCGGCTTCGCGTACCTTTCCGCTATGACCGAGCGGGGTTAAGGGAGAATTCTTATTTTTGGAAAAGGTCCGATTTAGTGCCCGACACTTGACTACGGATCACTAAACCGAACTCTCGGTAACCTTTCCACAGGGGTTTTAACTATTTGTGGAAATACGACGGATTATTGGCAACCGTCGGGTGCTATTTCGCACAGTAGGCTTGAGAACTTCACTCCCCTCCGTTTAGCTACCTTGAATGGTGGGCCTTAGCGGACTCCCGAGCTCAACTTGTGCGATCCGTGCTCCACAGACAAAAGTCGGTGATGATCGTTGACACAGAAACCCAAATGCGTGGATCTCTAATTCCAGCCCGTACACAAAAAGCGCCTGAGCGCTGTTTTGGTACGTTTAACAAACGGCGCATCTTGAAAAGATATCGCTTTGCCGGTCTCACAGAGCGGAGACTACGTATACTTAAATTAACTTCGGTACGTAACTCTCAGAAACAACGCTTCACTTATTAAGCAAAAAACTTCCGAAACTACGCGATAACTTCTGTTCTCCAGCCGGTATCGTTGCGAAATCATCAAGCTTAAAGCCTCTTACTACTAAGAAAATTTTGATCAAACAATCATCTTTTATGTTTCATGAAAGCGCCAGCAAACAATCCGCATGGCGAATAAAGATTCCTTTTGGCTTTTCTCCTTGTTTCGTCAAGATGGTTATTTCATGGTTTGGAGCCATTGTTGCATTTCTTATTTTTATAGCATTCAACTTAGCCGAGACACAAACCAGTCGACATGCAAAATAAATTTGTAGCGAGTCTAACCTAACCTATCTTGTCAATATTTACATTTGGTAAACGATTCAAATTTTATCAAACCTAATTTAACCTAACTCATAATAGTTAATTTAATTCAAGCGAATGAACCTGAACCAAAATATATTATACAACGCCCAATGTTACATCACTCTACCGAGTTTTATGAAAATTTGATCAGTAAGATGATCAAATTTTCATAACTCTAAATAATTCTGAGAAAAAAACTACAATAATTCTCTAACCTGAAAGTAGATTAAATCTCAACAGATTCTTTCCCGACGTAAACAACCCTAAACTACAGCTTCCATTTATGCAAAAACCTAAACAGTTCCATGTTCATAACTCAAATCACAGTTGTTTGCATTATCAAACCAAGTTTGACCCTACTGCAATCCCAACTGCTAAAATAGTAGACAAAGTCTGCCGACGGAACAGAGCTAAAAACGTATCTAACGTAACTAAGCTTTAACGTAACTCAGCCTTAACGTAACTGATTGCATCATCAAACGTATTTTGACACAGGCACAAACAATTTATACCTAAACAAGGATCCTCAAATTTCATCAGAAACCTAACTGATTCTCCTAAACGTAAACTGAAAACGAAATTTTACTATCAAAACGTAATATAATTTGCCCGGAACACTTTGTGTTCCTCTACCTTACTTGCATTCAAAGGAAACTGACAGCATAAACTTGCATCCAACTTGTCTGACATCTATCCATAAAACATCGCATTGTCAACTGACTGGCGGCGGAACGGAAAGAAAACGGAAAAAAATTACTATTCAGTTTCTGTGAACTATTCAACTCGTGTGGTTGGTGATTATCGCGGCGCGAGCAACAATCAATATGTAACTAGCGATTTGGAATTGGTTCACTGTTGTAGAACCCCTTGGTCCGAATTACACCTTGAAGCCAGCACCTTGTTATACATATTTGCGCCTTTGTTTTGATTTGCTGTGTTATTTTGACAGAGTATTTGAAAGTGTGTTCATGTGAGTTCATTACAGGGATGCCATATTCACGGACATGTCTGTAAATTTGCAGACTTTTCATTTTTATTGCCGACGTTTTCAACGACGCAGACATTTAGCAGACATTTTATTTATGTTGCAGACTTTTACAGACATTTGAACTATTTTTTAAATTTCAAATAAAGGTATTCTATGAAGTTTGGATTTAAAACGTTCGCAGTACGCAGTATAGTATTTAAACGCAGTAAATGGTGTATTCGATAAAAATGGCACACACATATATACTCATCAAAATTAAACTGATCATCGGATTTTCTTGAAATTTTCAGGGAATGAAGAACTACTAATGAGTTTTGATTTACAATATTTGTTTTATTCAATTTCGTCTCCCATCCCGAATGCCCGCACCTTCCTTTTCACTCCACCCATCAAATTTTGTACAACTGATTTTCCCAGTGTTTTTGTTGTTTTTACCCAAATTTTCTTCAATTCTAGCTCTGTTTTTATAGTTTTGGGATGTTTGCGAAGTTCCGTTTTCATAATTGCCCAGAATTTTTCAATTGGACGAAGTTCCGGTGAATTTGGTGGGTTCATATCCTTTGGCACAAAATTTACTCCGTTGGCTCGGTACCACTCCAATACGTTTCGAGCGTAGTGGCAGGATGCTAGATCAGGCCAAAACAGAGTTGATCCTTTGTGTTTCTTAATGAATGGCAAGAGACGCTTCTTAAGGCACTCTTCCGTGTAAATCGCACCGTTTATTGTTACGGAAGTGATGAAGGGAGCACTTATTTCACCACATCTGCAAATCGCCTGCCAGATTAGAAACTTCTTTGCAAATTTCGATAGTTTCTTCTTTCGAACATCCTCCGGAACATCGAACTCCGACTTGGCAACGAAATATTCTTGCCCAGGAAGTTGACGGAAGTCGGCCTTGACGTATGTTTCGTCATCCATCACGATGCAACCGGATTTGGTGAGCAGCTTCGTGTAAAGTTTCCGGGCGCGGGTTTTCGCAGTGATGTTTTGTTTTTCATTCCGGTTTGGGGCTTTTCGCACTTTGTAAACATGTAACCCAGCACGCTTCTGTACAAAACCGACTGACACCTTAGACTTTTTAGCGACATCTCGAATTGAAATGTTTGGACGGTTCTTGAATTGTTGTACGACTTTCCTGGCCATTTTACTGTCCATTGGACCACTTTTACGACCACTCCCTTCCTTCCTTTGGACACTCAGACGCTCCTTGAAGGTTCTTATTACACGAGATACAGTTAAATACACGAGAGTTGTATTTGCAATTCCAAGCCTTTAGCAATCCACCGGTGGGACGCCCCTGGATTTTGATTGTGAGTGCACAAAATTTTCTCACGGACAATTTCTTGTTTCGACGACATGACTGGAACTACTGAATGAATAACTATGAAACTTGGCAGATGTAAATAATACACTATGGATAAGATCTACTCAAATTTCTAGGTTTTTTACTCATACGATTCAAAAGTTACAGAAGATTTTCTGTGTGCCATTTTTATCGAATACACCCTTTATAGTAGATACGGTAAGAAGCTTTATTGAAATGTTTTAAAATATCGTAGGTTTCATTTAAAGTAGAAATCCTTGAAGAAACGAAAGCGGTGGGCCACTTGGAGACACAATGGGCCCGGAGATAAGTATTGTATAGGCCCTTTCCGAGGGTAACATGGAGTCCCTACTTATGGTAGTGTTCAATCCCACGCGTGTTCAAACCCATGCGAAAAATTACTGTCAAAGCGTTGGTAATATTGGTCCTTTGCTATTAAGTCACAACGAAAATCAAGATTCACAACAATACAAATCATATTTGAGAAACTTAAAGACTTCCTCGAAAAAAAAATTCTCCTATGGTCAGGTAGAAACTTCTCAGAAGTATTGGGAGCAAGCAGTTCATGCAAGAAGAACCTTCAAAAATTCATTACCGAAGTTCAAGATCATACTTACCAGAATTTCAAGACAGAACTTTCCCAAGAATCAGGAGAGGACTTATCAGAGCTTCGGGAAGAAGTGGAGGGGAAAGGACTTCTCTGAAGTTTGGAATTTTTCAGTTTTTTGAAGTTTTTTGAAGTTCTTCCCAGAAATTCCGAAAAAAAAACTTCCCCAAACTTCAGACGGGAGCTAACCAAGAAGGGTACTACCTATAATTTCTCAAAAAATCTGGAAAAAAAATCCTCAGGACGATGCGTCATCGAAATTGAGGAAAGAACTTCTCTCAAGTTCAGGAAATAACTTTCCTGAAGTTTTGGAAGAAACTTCTCGAAATGTTAGTTGGAACTTCCTAGAAGCGCTTGGCAGCTTTTCCAAAGCTTCAGAATAAGGATTTCCAAAAATCTTTAGGGAAAAAAGAATGAAACTTTCCTGGAGCATGAGGGGTTTCTAATTTGAGGACAAATTTCCCAATAGTTCCGGATCAAACTTCCCCAAAGTTTTGGAGAAAACTTCCCAAAATTTCATTAGAGGACTTCTCAGAAGTCCAGGAAGAAACTTCAAGAACAAATTTATGGGAATTTTCCTAGAAATTTTCGAGACGGCTTTCCCAAAGTTTCAATAAAATGTTCCTCGCAGTTCAGGATGGGAACTATCAGAAGTTTGGAAAGAATAAGCTCAAAAAAAAAAATTTCCTCGAATTTCCGGAAAAAACTTACCAGGGAGGGCATTACCTGTAGGATCAAGGAGGAATTTTTCGAAAAATTCAGTATAGAACTCCTCAGATGTTTACACGAAGACTTCTCAGAAGTTCCGAAGAGACCAAAAGTTTAGTTGGAACTACCCAGAAGTGCTAGCGAGCCTAATGTTTAGAATCGAACATTCCAGCATTTCAGAATGAGAACTTCACGAAGTTCAGGAAATCTCAGAAGTTCAGGTAGAAACTTTCCAGAAGTATAAGGAAAACTTTCTCGTAGTTCAAGCAGGAATTTATCAGAAATTCAGGAACAAACTTTCCCAAAGTTCAAAAGAATACTCTCCTGAAGTTCAGAAGAGAACATCTAGGATGTTGAGAAAAAAAGTTCTCAGAAGTTCCGGAAGAAACTCCTACCAAATTTAAGAAGATTTTCTAAGAAATTCTACTGGAGAAATTCTGGAGAGTACTTTCCTAAAGTTTTGCAGAAATTTTCCTCGTAGTTCAGGATAGGACTTATTAGAAGTTGAGAAAGTAACTATGTTCAGGAAAAAACTTACCAAAGGTTTCTGGAAGGCAAGGTCGGGTTCTTAAATGTGAATTTCGAAGAAAATAAGGAGTGACTGAAAAGAAGTTCTTGAGGAATTTTATGTGAAGCTCAGTAGGAAACTTCCCAGAATTTTGGCAAAGAGCCTTGCGGAAGATCAGGAGAGAGCTTCCCTGAAATTCAAGAGGTGATCACTGGCTAACCGAAGAAGCAGTCTATACAAAAATCATTCATATGACTAAAATGTTATTTATCACTCATGACACCATATTCAAATATGGTACACACCATCTGCCCAACCGTTCGCATCATACTATGAGGATACACATTCATGCAGGAATTACAATTCCTTACTTTGCATCTCACCTCGTTTGGACGATTTAATCAGTAAGAAAATTTATCTGAAGTTTAGCTGAGAAGTTTTAAAAAAAATCATGAAGTGTATCAATACATCCAAGTTTTCGAGAATGCATCCAAAGTATAAATGAATTTCTGTCTGTTTGTCTGTCTGTTTGTCTGAACCTTATAGACTCGAGCATATGATTTCAACTTTATAATTTATGTCACTGAAAATTGACTCTGTTATTCATTGTAATTCAATGGTTATTGTTGAACCAAGAAAAAAGTCTGTTTAATTTATGAAATGAATACTTAATTTTGATTTAAAATACAAAACTGGAAAGAAAGTTACAGGTGAAAAAAAACCTATATAAAATTGTGTAATTTATGCGAATGCTTCAAACTTTAGTGTCACTTTGAAAATTTTAAACAATAGTGTAAGGTTGCATACAATTCAAGAAATAGATACAGAAATGTTAACATTAACACACATGTAGCGAAAAGGACATAACTCGCTCTCTAATTACGTAATTTCGTTGAAAGAAGTCTAATTGTGTAGAACAAGATCTACAGACTTTTATAAACATTCCCAGACTTTTCAAATTTTTATCACAGACATTTGAAAAAAATATCTGGCATCCCTGGTTCATTATAAGGGGTGCATTATTGAGCTTGGGACCGAGCTTGGGACGATGTTCTAGTACTGACTGAGCCAAGAAAAAATCGTTTTTGTATGGGACCTACTGGTCTTGTTGGCGCGAGTGAAATGTGAAGAAATCCGAAAACGGAAAAAAGTGTTTCGAACTGTGACCGGGGGGAGTATTTAATATTTCACCCTATTTAAAGTTTTAAATGCTTTGTGTGATTTTTCTTTTTAGGGTTCCGGCGAGGCATCGGCAAGGAAAAACACAGACCTTCTGCATAACCTCACTCCCTATGAGAATAGAAAAAAAAACACGTGGAGCGACAACCTGTGACAAAGTGGACAGTTTGCCTGGAAAAACAAAACTCAACGGTAACGCGACTTTAATTATGTGATGACATTAATATGAACGGTGAGTACTGCCCAAACATCGACTAACCTATAATTAGAACTAATATAGATATTAAGTAGATTTGCAACCATTGTAAGGCTAGGTCAAACATGGAAACTAACATTATACTGTAGTTCTTTTCGCTAGCTTCCATCATTATGATGTGTTTTTTCTGTTCTGAGAATTTTTCGTACATATTCCTGTATGGTTTATATCATAGCTCGTTTACCCTAAAATTTCAAACTCTTAATCCTTACCTTAAAATCCAATCACCAAAGTTCAGTTCACTATAAATCTTACCCTAAGATTTCAAACTCTAATCTCCTATCAAAAGCATATCCTAAAAAAAACAAAATTCAATTCAAAGAAATACTCTAAATGGAAATGATTTCCAAAACTTTGACGTTGGGCGCCAATGTAACCGTTCACGAGTCCTCTGAGGTATCTGTCTCAGAAAGGTCGGGCATATACCAAACGACAGGTGGCCTCCTGCTTGCAGGAGTGGCGCTAAAGACACCTTGTTTCTAAAACCTCGTGAGAATTCTCCGGTTCTCCGGTTACACAGAATATCATAATTTAACGGCGTATTTCCAGTGCCGACAGTTTAACAGTCGAAAACCCTAAGGCGTAGTAACACTCTAAAAATTAGCAGGGCGTATTTTGGGTTTTTATCAATTTTTAGCTCAATAAAACATGTTTTTGCATATACTGTGTGAAAAGGTTAAGCACTGTGAGCATAATAAATGGTTCATTTGAGCTGTCTATGGAAAATAGGATTTGATTTTCGTTTTCCATTCTTTGCCTTCAGTTTTCTCGGTTTCGTGATTTTGGAATACCGCCCGTTTCAAATGTTAGTCTAGAACTGATCCCCTTCTCGCATTTTTTCTTGTATGCTCGACCTTGCTATAATTCGCAAGGGAAGTCATTCCGCCCAATTTCCCCTGAAGCCAGCTAAAGACCCTGAGTCCCAGGTAAAGCCTGAAGGGTAAAAAAAAGTTAGTCCCCATTGAAAAGACAAATCCTTCCACAATTGCAGCTGGACAACAATCCGCAGACATGTGTAGTTGTTATTATCATTTTAAATTATAATATCCCTGCAGTAAATTGTACATACCATTCCATCTGAAACTGCATATTGATATAACATTAATATTATTACCGTGCCATTTTTACCATTACCCGGATTTTAATGATTTATTTCAATATTATTTTATTTTTACTTCGGAGCTCACGATACGGTATTTCCACGCATTCTTCCACCCCTATAGATTCACAAGATGCCTTTGAATCCAACTAATTTCACAGAATCATCTGCAACGCAGTAGGCCTGGCCGCTTTGACGCTTGCATCATGTCTCTGATATGCTGCAAGCAGGCCATTGACAAGCCTATATCAATAGCAGTGATTCACAGTAGACAAGATGTCCTGGGCCCAAATTGATTTTGGCCCGCTGTCAGCTGTCGAATAGAAGTCTAATCATTTGTTTGGGTTGTTTGTTTTGATGTTTAACACAACGAAAACGAGCAACAACAGACACAACTTACAATGTTGACATTATTTCAGCTGACCTTGCTGAGATGTTGTCTACGTGAAAAATTGGTCCTTGCCATAGCAGGGTGGCCACACAATCTTAATATAAAAATTCCCGCATTTTTCCCTAATTTCTCCCGCATTTTTGCCTTATTTTCCCGACTGTTAAGATGAGTTAATATATATTACTCGTAGCTTAATCTCTGAGCTCTTAAACTTTTTCCAGTTTGATTTACTACCAGATACTTTCCATATATTTAAAATACGCCTTTTGTGCGACAGGATGAGCCAATTTTCGACAAATGTTGTCAAATTTGGTAGCTCCTTCTTGGTTCTAGCCAAAATTTGTCCAAACCATTTTCATTTCTCTGGAATCCGGCAAACAACGTCAGACGGCATTGATCACAGCTGACCAAATTCTGCTTGCACCCTTACAAACGCAATTCGCCAAACTTCAAACACATTCGTGGCGAATGAACATGAAAGATAAGTTCATTTCTGGCCTCACCTGTTCCAGCCGTGTAGCCAGATCTTCTAAGGGCATCTTCAGCGGTGGTTCAAATCGTGGTTTGGATTTATTTGTTTAGACCAAACGCAAAAACATCGCTGCTTCGCTGGTGTTGGTAAATTTTGTTTTCATACCGGATCTATTGAGCATCATTTCAGAACTTAAATAAGCTTCTAAGTTTCTTACTGAACGCACTTTTAAAACATTTAATTTAATGAACTTCGGAATATATATGAAGATTGGGTGGAAGTATCTATAATGAGCATTAAACTTCTCGGCAGTTGAATAAAATAATTGGAAGTTTCCAGATAATCATGAAGTTTGCTCGCTGTCTTCCGAGAAGAAAAATGGTGGAACTTTATAGAAGTTCATTGAATTGTCGAAAAATTATTAACGTTTCTGGAAACTTGGATGAACTTCCAAAAAGTTTGCTGGTCATCCATGGAGTAGGAACAACTTTCTGGAAATGACGGGAACTTAAAAAAAGAGATTTCGCTTCCCAGAAGTTGTTTTAACTTCCAGCAGGTACATATTCTGTGATAAAAAGCAGAATCTCACAAATATTTTAATAATTTATGAGAAATTTATAAAACAATCTTAAAATTCGTGGAATTTCTGTGAAAAATTAGCATTACCGAGATGTTGTTAAGCCGTACAAGAAATTTTTATGATCTCCAAGATTGTGAATCGGTGCAAATTCTATAAAATTGATTATAAAGTAGTTGGTTTCTTTATTCTCGTTTTGGTTGGGTTCGAAAAATTATCGAGTAGTAAGAAGTTTAAGTTCTTCTTAAAACTTTAATACCCTGAACTTTTGGGATGTTTTCGGAACGATTGAAAAGTTTCTCGATCTTCAGGGTGAAAGCTCTTCAAACTAATGGAAAAATCCTTTGAATGTTTCCTAAACTTTTTGAATGCTCAAAAAATCAAGTTTCCTGTTTATCTGGGACGTTTTCTGAAATCCTTAGGGGAAAGTTTTCTGAAATTCTTGGGGAAGTTTTCTGAAATTCTTGGAAGATCTCAGGACTGCTGAGAAATTTCCTGAATTGCTGAGTCCCCTGAGCATTTGGGATTTTTTTCGAGTTTTTGGAAAGTTCCCTAAACTTCTGGGAAATTTTCTGAATTTCTGGGACGTTCCCTAAATGTCTGAGATGTTTGCTGACCTATTGGAACGTTTCCTGATCTTTGGAGGAGCTCCATAATCTTTGTGAGCATTTCCTGAATTTCTGGGAAGTTTTTTGAATTCATGTGAAAACCTGGACTTCAAGGATGTTTCTTGAACTCCTACATGTGCGCTGAACATCTAAGAACCTCTAGGATAATCCGCAAACTGTTGAAAAGCTTCATGAATTTCTCGACTGTTATCTATTGGAACTTCTCTAATTTTCTTGAAAATTCCTTGAACTTTTGGGAAGTTCCCTGAAATTTTAGGAAGTTCCCTGAACACGTTGACTAGTTCTATGAACTTCTGAAAAATTCCCAAAATAATCTGATAAATTTCCTTAACTTCTGGAAGCCCCCTGAATTTCTGGATAGTTACCTGAACTTATGTGAAGAACCCTCTACTTTTGGAAAGTTCCCTAAACTCGTGGTAAGCTTCCTGGATTTGTGGACAATTCCCTGAATTTCCAGAAAACAATCTGAATTTCAGGAAAGTTGTCTGAACTTCTAGGATGAACCTTTAATTTCTGGAAAGATCCCTGATTTTCTAGAAAGTTCCCTGATTTTATGGGATTTTCCTTTGACATCAGGGAGAATAGCTTAACTTCGGGAAAGTCTTAGTCAAATCTTAAAAGTATACCGTGCTCCTGACAAGTTCCCTGAGTTTCTAAGTGCACTGAATTTATAAGATTATTTTCGAACTTTTGGGAAGTGGTTTTGTCCATCAGTTTCTTCACCTTTTTCGATATTGAGGGACATAAATACTGCAAGCCGTAAGTCTTAGGGACAGATTTGCAAAAAAATCCTCAGGGTTACCAACCCCCAAATTTTCGTCGAGAGAACTAGCTGAGGACATACGCCACCACTAAAACCAATCCATGGCAAAAAGTTTGCGAAAAATCCTCGGTCTCTGAAAAAAAACAAAACTTCTGATCTCTGGATGTTGTATGATTGACAAGATGATAGGTGTTGGTAGGTTTAACAACAAGAAATACTACACGGGTGCGGAAAACGCAAAGTTCGTCTGTTTTAGCTGGTTCTTTTTAGGTTTGCTGATGCAAAGCAACTATGAAGAAGGTAAAATAGACCACCACTGAAGATGCTCTAAGCGGTACGTTTTGAACAGGCTGAACAATGAGATCGGTGGACCGAGTAAATGACAAAAACGCTACTCAAATCATTTGAAAGGTGTGAGTATGGTGGTTCCATATGACAAAAAATCCCGATGATTTTGGATTCCCGCGTTTTTCCCGCATTTCCCGATTTTCCCGAGTCTGTGGCCACCCTGGATTGGTCAAATTTTAGTCGGGTGTGAAGGAATCTTTTGGTACTTTTTTTTAATAATCATTTATTTGTACAGGCTCAAGCGAATCAACTTTACAGAGCCAAATTTCAATATGTTAATATTGGGTAGCAACCGACCGTTAACATTAAACAACAAGTATCGAGTTAGCCTTGCCTATTAGGCTCTAGTTTTTACTTCACTTCCACTCAAACCTTTACTGAATAAAGACGTGTTACCATTAACCTCTGCCTATTCATTAGGTTATGGGCCCAGCTGCGAGAACGAAAGTAGTTCGAAAAATCTAGAAGATTCTTTGTTGAAACCACCACTCTCAAAATGAGCGAAGAAAAGCTTTGGCTGTTCAACGGAAACAACTTCGGAAATTGGAAATTCCGCATCGAAGTACTGATGGAGGATAAGGGACTTCGGGACTGTCTGGAGAAGGCGATAGAAGATGAAGAGTACGCGAAGGATCTACCGGCGGACACTGCTGCTGGGAAAGCGGAGAAGAAGAAACTACTCGAGGAACGGATCGCCAGAGACCGGAAGTGCAAGAACCTACTCATCCATCGGATCGCGGAAGACCAGTTGGAGTACGTGAAAGACAAAGCCACGGCGAAGGACGTTTGGGACGGTTTGAAGAACGCGTTCGAACGGTTAGGAATCGCCGGGAAACTGTTCCTGAGGAAGCAATTCCATGAGCTGAAGTTGAGAGACGGTGAGCAGGTCAAGATTTTTTGCTGAAGTTCGAGAAGGTTCTCCGAGAGCTGAAGGTGGCTGGAGTAAAAATGGACGAGGAGGACGTTGTGTGTCAGCTGTTGCTGGCACTTCCAAAGTCATACGATGCCTTGATGCCCGAAAATCCAGAGAAAGATCGAAAAAGGCACCAGAAGACCGTTGGAAAGTTCAATCGGAAGCAAAAATCTGGCCAGATGCTTGTAGCCAAGTCGGCCGGAACAGTACGGGTGGCATGCTCATCGATGGCAGGAAGTATCCGTCTGTGGTGAAAGAAGTGCTGTTTGTACCAGAGCTGCAGTGCAACTTATTTTCGGTTCGTCGACTGGAAGACATCGGAATGACGGTGAAAATTGCCAATAGGAAGGTATCCATCGAGAAGAACAATCGGGTCGTGTGTGTTGGTCAGAGGAAGGGCCAATTATATGCGCTGGACATCTATCTTCGGAATGCGACTGCATCAGTGGAAGCGAGTGCCATGTCTTCGAAGCAGGACGGTTTCGATTTGTGGCATCGTCGATACGGCCATCTGGGAGAGGCGAACATGCGAAATCTCTGGAAGTACGGGATGATGGACACTTCTGCGACTATCCAGGACTGGCCCGATAAGTGCATTTGCGGTGTATGTCTGACAAGTAAGCAAACTAGGCAGCCGTTCGAAGAGACGAAAGAGAGGCGTTTAACTCGGCCATTGGAATTGGTCCGAGTGGTGTGAGGGCCATTCACACCAACAACGTGGAATCGGCGCGGAGCGCTATTAAGTCACGTTCATTGACGACTACCGCCACTTTACGGTGATCTATCTCCTGGAGTCGAAGGATGAAGTAGAGGAAAAATTCGACCAGTATCGGGCGCCGGTCACAGCATTCTTTGGGACGAAAATTGCTAGACTCAGGTGCGACAACGGCGGGGAATATATGAACAAGTCATTTCGAAAACTCTGCCACACTGAAGGAATCCGCATGGAGGCTACTGTTCCATATAGTCCGCAGCAGAATGTAGTAGCGGGACGGAATAACCGGACTCTTCGGGATAGGTCCCGGTCAATGTTGGAGGAGCTGGTCTCCCGAAGAGCTTGTGAGGCGAGGCAGTGCTTACTGCTGCATGCTTGTTAAATCGATGTCCGACGTCAGCCCTAGAAGAATAGAAGACACCGTTTGAGAAGTGGTACAATAAGAAGCCAAATATTGACAAACTGCGAGTTTTTGGTTCTGTTGCCTGCACCTGGATTCCGAAGGAGAAGCGTAGCAAGCTGGATCCAAAATCCGAGAAGAATGTGATGATCGGTTACACAACGAATGGCTATCGTGTTTGGAATCCCAGAAAGAAGGCGCTGTTCACGTCACGAGATGTCGTGTTTGATGAGAGACGGAGTGTAGACGTCGATCCATCCGTTGACCTCAGTGAAGCTGGTGAGGTTGGAGACATAAGAAGAAGAAGAAGAAGAAGAGGACGCCCGTTTGGCAGAAGATGATCGTCAGGAAGAATCCGCTGATGAAGAATCCGATGAAGAGTACGTGACTGAAGATGAAGATGAAGAAGACAAACCCACTGGAGCGCTCCCTTCGCAATCAGAACGTGACAACTGCCCAGCAGAGTTGTCCACGAGGCAAAGCGGACAGGAGCGCAGAATCCCCGGTAAGTTCTTTGATTTTATCACTGGTCTTGGAGCATCTACTGCCGCTGAATGTTTAGCAGGTTCTACTGAAACGACTGATGACACGGTGATGGCGTATGCACTGAACGCAG
Source organism: Aedes japonicus (assembly GCA_034211315.2). Lineage (NCBI taxonomy): Eukaryota > Metazoa > Arthropoda > Insecta > Diptera > Culicidae > Aedes > Aedes japonicus. The sequence goes on along the minus strand of JASCZW010004015.1, from coordinate 6,905 downwards.
AGGCATTCGTGGAAAATCTGCCTACCACGATCGATGGCCTGAAGAAATGGAGCGATTAGGCCAATTGGAAGGACGTGGTTAGCAGCGAGCTGGAATCGCTGCACAAGAATGAAACGTGGGAGCTCGTTCCGATGCCAGCAGGGAAGAACCTTGTGGACTGCAAGTGGGTCTTCAAAGTGAAGCGCGATGAAGCTGGCAACATCGACCGATACAAGGCTCGGCTTGTAGCAAAGGGCTACTCGCAGGGACATGGCGAAGATCACCACAGTACGTGTGCTGCTCGCTGTCGCAAATCACGATGAAGATCAGCCAACCGAAATACGTCTCGGATCTGCTACGACGATTTGGAATGACAGACTGCAACTCGGTGTCGACTCCATTGGATCCAAACCTGAAGCTAGAACGGAGTAAGGAAGAAGCAGTGACAACGCAACCCTACCGGGAGCTTATTGGTTGCCTGACGTATTTGGCGTTAACATCAAGGCCGGACATAAGTGCAGCCGTCAACTTCTTCAGCAGATTTCAATCTGCTCCAACTGATGTTCACTGGAGCCATCTCAAGCGAGTTCTCCGGTATTTGAAGGGTAGCTTGAACTACGGTATAGTACATCGATGACGCGATGGAACAATGCCCTTGCTTGGTTACGCTGATGCTGACTGGGGAAACAAAGTGAAAGATCGCCGATCAATATCGGGCAACATGTTCCAAGTCTATGGTGGACCCGTATCATGGATGACCCGGAAGCAGAATACTGTAGCGCTGTCTTCAACAGAGGCCGAATGCGCTTTCTGTGAAGCGATCTGGCTTAAAAATCTTCTGGGGGAGCTTGAAGTTCAAGTGGATCATCCGGTACCACTGTTTGAGGATAACCAATCCTGCATCCCTATTGCTGTGGAGCCTCGCGATCACAAACGGATGAAGCATGTGGACATGCTCTACAATTTCCTTCGTGAGAAACTGCAAGATGGAAGCTTCAAGATTCACTACGTGCCAGGTAACGAACAAAATGCTGACAACTTTACGAAGAGCTTACCAAGAGGACCTTTCGAAAAACAACGAGCGAAGCTAGGATTATTCAGTTGAGCGGGGGTGTTGGGTAGCAACCGACCGTTAACGTTAAATAACAAGTATCGAGTTAGCCTTGCCTATTAGGCTCTAGTTTTTACTTCACTTCAACCCAAACCTTTAACCTCAAACCTTGAATACATTGGTCGTTGTTTTTCGAGAACTGTCAGCAGTGGAAAATTGAAGCAGATACGAAAAAAAAACGAAAAATTCGAGTGTAAATAGTGAAAAGTAAGGGGAATTTTATTAGAAAAGCCGGATTAACGAAAGTAGTTTTCGTGGAAGTTATTTTTCTTCGTAAAAATACTAGAAGAAAACAAAAACCAGTGAAATAGTAGGAAAAAGAAAAGTGAGGTTAGCGTCAGCATGGACGGGACAGACGATCTACCAGATGAAGGCAGTAATGGAACCTCTAGTCGAGTTGATTGGGTGCAGGAAGCAACGATAATGAACACGGCAGCAGATGCATCAGGCAACGGAAGCAAACAAGGTGACTACGTAATGAAACGGGAAGACATTATCTACACCCACAGAGACTCTGCTCCGTACAGAGTATATTTCGAATTGAGGAACGACGACGGAAAGCAAAAAATCAACAAATTCGCTCTCGGATCGACACTGCGCAGTAATGACACCTACAAACGCCACATCATCGATATGAAATACGCAGACAGACAACAGATCCTCGTGTTTATGAAAACCATCAACGAGTCGAACAGCATCTACAAAGCGTATGTCCCGCAACACTTGGTGTGTATCACAGGTGTGCTTGCCGGAATACCAGCGGAAATCTCAACGGAGCAAATTGCAGACGATTTGGAAAGCGAGGTTCCAATTGTTGCAGTTCGTAGACTCACACGATGCATCGATGGAATAAAGGTACCAACAAATCGCGTAAGTGTGACCTTCAGAGCAAACAGTCTACCAGAAAGAGTAAGACTGTTTTGTTGTTCGAGCCGCGTCCAGCCATTCGTACAAAAGGTAATCATCTGTCTGAACTGCCTGCGTACGAACCACCGCACTGCAAATTGCAGAAGTGCAAAACGATGCTAACGATGCTCAGAAAGACACGACGACATGCACGAATACGATAGGTGTGAAAGAGGTAAAAAGTGCGCCAACTGCAGAAATACGGAGCATACTACAACAGATCCTGACTGTCCGGAAACCAAACGTCAACAGAAGATAAAGAAGCTCATGTCGAAAAAGAACCTTACTTACGCTGAAGCCAAGGAACAGATCCCGATCGAAAACAACAACATGTACGAAGCCCTCTACGATGCTGAAGAATTCCCCACACCCGCAGAAAGTTTCGCGGACAAGACCAAGAGTAGCTTCCCCTGGAAAGATCCGTTAAGAGAGCAGGGGATGCTTACAAACAATGAAAGGAAGCAAATTCAAGCGGCGGTGTACATGGGCAAGCCACCAACAGACAACAAAAAACGGAAACAAAGCACAAATTCGGAAAGGATAAACGAAAAGTGGAACAACATTTTCAGCTGTGAAGGTACAAAAACCACAAGCGGAGTGGCACTAAACAACAACTACCGGGTTGATGAGAAAGAGCGATGGAAAACCATGTCGAAGCAGATCATGGATCGAGCACAAAATGAGCAGCAGAACCTACTGATGACGTTCTACACGGACTTCATCGCTCAGCGGAATGACGACGAAACTACCAAGGAAAAATTCATGGCGTGCACCAAACGACACTTCAACTTCGCAAAGTCCGTAATACACCACACTGTTACAAAATAAGGTTAGCACTTCTTCATCACAATAGCTCTAAACCAGAATATACCAATACAAATACAAATAAAATTATCTTTTACCATATTTACCAAACTAATATTCGGGGATTCAAATAAAACAATAAAAATACTACAGTGTAACGTGCAAAGTCTCGATAAAAACAAGGCAGAGGTTCACAGGGTTTTATTCGGTGAAGGCTTTGATATAACCTTTTTGTCAGAGACATGGACGAGCTTAGCTGTAGAAAATACAAAGAAATACCACATCGCTAGATAAAGGGTGTCCACGATGAAATTGCCACACACAAAATTGATTCGCAAAATTCGAGTTTTCATCCGATTGCCATCAAATTTTCAGGGATTGAGAAATAACTATTAAACTTCATTTTACCATTTTACTCGTATATTATTTACAGTCCATACGCAAATGCCCGCACCTTGGCCTTAACCCCGGCCATAAGATTCTGCACAACCTGTGAATCAACCGTTTTTTGCATGTAAACCCATACTTTCTTCAGTTCCTCGACTGTCTTCACTACCTTAGGTCGTTTAAGAAGGTGCTGCTTTATAATCGCCCAGTACTTCTCGATGGGGCGGAGCTCCGGAGTGTTGGGAGGGTTGAACATTTTCGGCACGAAATTGACCTTATTGTCTGCATACCACTTCAGCACGTCCTTGGAGTAGTGGCATGAGGCCAAATCCAGCCAGCAGATTGTTGGGACGTTGTGGGCCTTCAAGAGAGGAAGCTGCCGCTTCTGGAGGCACTCTTTTATGTACACCTGTCCGTTCATCGTGTCCTGGGTCACGAAAGGTGCCTCCGCTTCCCGCACGTGCAGATGGCTTGCCAAACCAGGAATTTCTTTCGCAAATTTGGACATCTTCTGAGTGCGGACATGCTCGGAACGCTGAACTTATCCTTGGCCGTGAAAAACAGGTTGCCGGGGATCTGTTTGAAGTCGGCCTTCACATATGTTTCGTCGTCCATGATGCAGCATTCAACTTTCGTCAGCATGTTGAGGTACAACTTCCTGGCACGGGTTTTGGCGGACTTGTTCTGCTTCTCGTCGCGATTAGGGCCTTTTGTACCTTGAACGTTCAGAAGCCCAGCCTTAGTTTTGGCCTTCTGGCAAAACTTCGGCTAAGGTGCAGCTTCTTAGCCACATCCCGAACGGAGGCGTTCGGATTTCGGTTGAAGGCCCCAACTACGCGGTTGTGATTTTTGGTGTTGTACGGAATACTTTTTCCTTCACTTCTGGGCTTCCGATCGGTGGTCAACCGTTCCTCGAACCGCTTAATCACTCGCGACACCGTGGAATTCGCGATTCCCAACGTTTTAGCGATGGAACGATGCGAGAGATCCTTGTTCTCGTGATGAATGCGCAAGATTTTATCACGCACGAGCTGTTCTTTCGACTCAATTTTCGCGAGTTTTGATCACAGGACTTTAAAACTTGCAGGATGTAAATAATGCACTATGAACTAAATCCACCCAAATCTTCATTAAATTATACCCAACGGTTAAAAAGTTAGAGCAATTTCATAGTGTGGCCACCCTTTACTATTCGGTTGGAGGGAGTCACGTAGATCCAATATGCAGACGACTTCGAGATAGTTGTAACGGCTAATAACTGGGAGACTCTGCACAGTAAAGCCCAGGAATACATAGACATGTTTGTGGAAGCCTGTGAGCATCTGCACTTATCGATAAACGCTGAAAAATCTAGTGTGATGGTGATGAGTTTGAGTAGTAGAACTCTAGATGTCAGGATTAAGGGGATTTCTATCGAATCGGTTATAAAACAACAATATCTCTGAGTCACAATAGATCGGTCCTTGACATTTGGAGCACACATACGACCAGTTAGACGAAAGGTACAAGAGAGATTATGCATGCTGAAAGTTCTTAACGGCGCTAAAAATGGAGCACACCCAGAGACGATGCTTAAAGTGTACCAAAGTCTTATCCGAAGTATTGTGGAATATGGTTGTTCCGTACATAATGATGCTAGCAAAACATCCAGAAAGGCATTAGAAGTAGTAAATAACCAAAGTCTGAAAAAAGTCACTGGCAACACGAAATCTACCCCATTGAATACCCTAGCTGCGATTTGCGGTCAGCCACCAATACAGTTTCGGCAAGAAATGATAACCTGTCGAGCCCGATGCATTTCAAGAGAAAATGTCTTGGGTAGACAATTAAAGCAGATAACGATAACAGACGCGCAAAATCTGGAAACATATTCATATATGGAGCAGCTCTACTGAAAAAATAAGGAAAACTTTGATGCACTGATGCGGAACAAACGGGTTACTGAGGTCGATCAAATTGAAATAAACGCATACCTAGAAGAAAGAACGATTATAAAGGGTCAAGTCAGTCAGGTTAGATTGAAGCAACTTACGCTCGGCCTACTACATGGGAAATATAAAGGTAGAGGAAGAACATGGACTGATGCATCAAAAGACGGTAATATCTGCGGGATCGGTATATTCGTAGAAGGCAGAATGAGGCGACACTACTATGGTCTACAACGTGACACCAGTATAACATCAGCCGAACTGACAGCTATTTGGATGGCCTCACAAATAGTTGAAGAAGAACAACTAATGGATTACGTCGTGTTCACCGATTCACGTTCATCATGCCAGATCCTTGAAGGTGCAATAGACAGCGGTGAGGGTGAAACGATGATCGTAGAAATACTATAGGCAGCAAAGAAGTGAAGAACCACCATTCAATGGGACCCCAGCCACATCGAGACTGCCGGCAATGATATTGCGGATAAGCTGGCGAAAGAAGGAACAAAAAACGGTGCACCGATTTTCGACAATAAGATATTCATCAAGGACCTTTTCCTGAAGTTCGACTAGGAATTGGAAGCAAGATCTGAATTGCGGTACGAAGAGGTGTCACAAGAGAAAGGAAAAAAGTACCTTGGAATACAACCGGAGTGGAGCGCACAAACCTGGTTTGGAAAAATGGATTTAAAAGGAAAGGACATCCGTCTCCTAAACAGGCTTATGTCTGGACACGATTTTTCAACATACTGGTTGGCAAAATGGAAGATTAAAGATAGCCCAAATTGTGACCTCTGTGACGAGATGGAAACTGCCGAGCACTTGATATTACACTGTCCCCGTTTTGGTATACAACGACGAAATTACAGCTTCGACTGTCGATACGCGAATTTAGACGATATATTCAAATCTGGTAAAAAAGAGCTTTCAGTAGAAGTTGCGAAATTTGTAAGCGAAATGAAGATGGATCTATAGTACGCATAACGATAGGATTCACTTAAAAACAACTGGGCATATAGTCTTGCTACTGACCCACCACACGGAGCTGTCAGACGATGGCCCGAATAGAACGAAGAAGAAGAAGAACCTTGAATAAAGACGTGTTACCATTAACCTCTGCCTATTCATTAGTTAACACATGGTGAAAGAAGAATTTGGGCAGCTGTGCTCAATGCCGTCTGACGTTGTTTGCCGGATTCCAGAGAAAAGAAAATGGTTTGGACAAATTTTGGCTAGAACGGATTGGTCATTCCAAGAAGGAGCTGCCAAACTTGACAACATTTGTTGAAAATTGGCTCATCCTGCCGCACAAAAATGCGTATTTTAAAGAAATGGAAGGTGTCTGGTGGTAAACCAAACTGGAAAAAGCTTGGGAGCTCAGAGATTTAGCTACGAGTAATTTATATTAACTCATCTTAACCGTCGGGAAAATAAGGCAAAAATGCGGGAATTTTTATATTAAGATTGTGTGGTCAATCCAATCGATGTGGTAGTTTACTTGAGCGAGTTTGCATTTTCATGAAATACGCGGAAAAAGCCATTGTTTACGTCTCACAGACGGGCAGAACGGGCAAAATCTTGGACAAAACCTCGTTTTTTTTCTCAGGATTTCAATTCAACTTGATACTCTGCAGAAACTAAGGCTATTCATTTTGAGGAATCAAGCATAAACTTATTAAAATCTGATTGTTTTTGCATAACGTCAGGTACGGGAAGTTGGGGTTCAAATCCGATTAAAATTTGATGTTATATTTATAACATCTGTTTTTACAATAAACAAATACTTTTCC
>JASCZW010004014.1:0-37434 GCA_034211315.2 Aedes japonicus | reverse complement strand
TTGTTTACTTGACTTTCCCAGCTCTGTTGTATTTAGGTATAATTTTTGGAAATTTTCTGGCTCGAAATATTAACAATAATGATCCGATATCTGTTCTATAAAATTTAACTAACCATTCGACTAAAATCTTCGATTTATTGCAGATAAACTGGTTGTTTACTAGACCTCAATAGTTTGCAGAACTAACTAATTAATAATAGCGCCCACAAACTGCCTCCAACTTCACCAAAAAATCAGATTCCTTAACTCTTCTGCTACCTCAGTGACTGCTAACAAAATTCTCCGGATTTCCGGTTCCACCAACAAACCCGGAATTCCAATCCAAATTTCATTCCTAATTTGCCGGTCGTCGTTAAGCATCATCAACCCGCAAAAATGTCCTCTCGGTTGTTCCTCCCGTTCCTTTTTTTCTTTTATTCCATGTCATCAACGAGGATAATGACAACCCGAGCCCAAACAAGATGTCTGGGGTTGAAACATTTACGACCACAAAAGGAATGACGCATCTTCGGAGCTGCCCGGATTTCTCCTCGGTCATCCACAGAGATCTAGTTACGACGCGACAAGTCCGTAAAATGTAACTTTTTCCGAAACAAAAACCTGGTCTCAATTCTCAGTACGGACAGCCTCTAATATTTCATCATCATCATCATCACCATCCACCGCAGTGCTGTGGATTGCAATAAAACCGAACCAGTTCTGTTCATACCGAGCATCGGCCGCCGGGGTCCAGGCTGCCTTTTGGAGCGTACACAAATACAAAAAGGAATCCATGCCAGTGGTTCAAAGGAAACCCCGGGGAAACCACCGGTCGCGAGGTGAGGTAAAATTAAAAAACGTGTACCTCTTGATTTCGTTGTGTTTCTCCTCGTTCGTCCGAAATCTCGACCGACCTGGCTCGGGCCTGCTGCTTGTATACGAAACATGCTACATCTCGTATTAAAATACATTAACATACACTTAGCTTCGACCTCTCGTTCTCTGAACCCTTCTTTCCGCTCGAACCCCGAAAGCTCTTCAGATTAACCAAATTCGTAACTTTTTCATAGTTCATTGACTTAGAGTCATCATTCTGTATGGCGGGGCAGGGGGAGGGGGGCACCCCTGCGCTCTGGATCGGAGTGTTCCTACATACATAGGAGCAGCACGAAAATAGACCCCAAAACGTAGCGAGCGAAAATGACCATTTCTTGTTGTTGTTGTTGGTGGCGGTGTTGATGGAGAGTCGAAGAACTTCTAGGTTTCGTCAGTCACGTTGGTGGCGCGGTGATGGCGCAAGCCGTTTTTTATGATTTCGTGGATCATCATCCAACCTCAATGTGTCTCGTTCGGTGTAATCATCAAGCAACCGCGCGCTAGTTGAATAATGAAGAGCTCAACGAGCTCTGACTTATATGTGCCTGGGTGTGTGTGTGTGAGTGTGAGCGCCTGGATCAAGTTACCGTTCTAATCTAGCCGTCACATCAGCCGGCAGTCAACGTCAATTACAGTTTCGGTCAATGTTGGTCATGTTTCAATTTGGGTGGTACTTACTGGTAGGATCCGTGTGTGTTGACGCACTTGCCACCGTTGACGCAAGGGCTCTTGATGCACTCCTCGATATCCTCGGAACACGTCGAACCCTTGAATCCCTTCGGGCAGATACACTTGACGTGTCCGTTTGGGGACAGCGTGCAAGTGCCTCCGTTGCGGCACGGAGACGACGCACAGAGATTCTGTTTGTCGCAATATTTTCCTGCAAATGAAAGCGGTTCAAATGAAGTGAGGTTAGAAAATGAGGTCAAACTAACATCGAATCGTTCGCATAACTTACCCGAATAACCGGTGGCGCACAGGCAGGTGTACTCGCTCAAGGACTTCAGCTTGCAGGAACCGCCGTTGTTGCACGGAGACGAATCGCACGCGTTCTTGACCGGAATTTCACACAGACTCTCGGTGAACCCGATCGGACAACGGCACGAAAACGACGGAGTGCCATCGCGGGACGTCACCTCGCAGGTGCCCCCGTTCTGGCACCGAGGACCCGCACCGATGTGGCACGGATTCGGGTATTCACAAAATTCACCGGTATATCGCGACGTACAACTGAAACGAAGAAAAGAGAGAGAGAGGTGAATTAATTTTGATAATTATCACATAAACATAAGCTAGAGGAAAAATATGGCGACCACACAGGGCGACGGCAATGAGTTTCATAACTCCACGTACGGGAAACGTGAGAGATTCTTCCACGGAGAAGTGCCGGATAGACACACGGAACCTAATCAACTGCCCCGGGTGAGTCGCCGCCTCACGCTGTGATAAACTCCTGCGATGCCTGATTAGTTCTCTATCGATTTCGAAGAATTGATGGCCGCGGTTGGTTGCCCGAAAATGATGAGGGGCTTCGTGCTGCGAGTAATGGAAGCAAAACACCGTTGCAAATCGAATTTCTCGCGGCCATTAGCCACGCGCGTTTGAAACCACCGCGTCGCCGCAGAGTGACCGTTTTGATCGATTCGGTCGTCGCAATCTTATCGTTTGATTGTCAAAACTTTTGACAATTGTTGTTAACGATCTGCGGAGGATTCGCAGAAGCCGCACAAATCCCGACCCGAGCGTGAGATAATTTTTGCTCCGTTTTGGTCCAGTTCAGACCGAGCGCCGCGCCGCTGCCAACGGTGACGAGCCAATCGAACCAATTTCTCAGAGGCCACAAAGTGTGAGAATGAGAAAACTGATCGGTCGCGCGCGTTTCAGATGATTGAGAAATTGCTGTTTGTCTCGTGTTTTTTTTTTCTTTCTTTGCTCCTTCTCCCCCATTCTTCTACCATGCGTTTGTGATGTGTGCGAAAACCATCAGCCCTTGGGCCGGAGCACGGAGAGGAGCGGAGCGGGAGAAAGAAGTTGAATCCGTAATTTCTTTTTTATCGTTTCCCATAGAGAGCGAGGCCCAAGAGTCGCAAAACGTTTTCCACGTTAGATCGCTCGGGCAATTTCGGGCTTGTTTGTGTGTATGTAATTTTAACGAGCAAAACAACTCTCTTTCGCTGGGCAGGAGACAAACACACGAACAAACGTGCCGAGCAGAGCAAATGAGGAGCAATTCGGAGCAGTAAACACACGACGTTAATGGCAAAATATGTGCTGCACAAAGTAGGCGCAGTGTCCCCAACCAAACCGTGTGACCCCCAGGTTGGCAAACTGGAATGCAGACAAGAGTGGGTCATCTGCATGCAATCTCTTCACCCGAAGAGGTGTCCGGAAGTCATCCCGAAGCAGGTGCGAATCTGTCATCTGTTGGGGGTCCCCCGGTGGCGATGACAGCTTCGAAACTCATTAAATAATATGAATACGACTCCAGGCGGCGGGTTCCCCGATGACAAATGGCGTCAATCGATCTAGGCGCTCTAATGAGAGTCTCGTTTTCCCACCACCCTCTTTCGTGTCATATTCGTCGTTAGCGCATGGGACTTTCTCTCCCGTGCTAAAAGGTAAACAAGCTTTTTTTTTGACATTTCCAACTCGGGAAGAGGCGATCACGATTTTGACGAACCGAGCACATACATAGTTGCCGCCGACGCCTGCTAGGGGTCTGCCTCATGTTTGATACCGATCGATCAAAAACGACGAGCCTCATAAAACCAAATCCAACGCGGATTGCTCTGCTCTGGAGCGCTTTTTAGATCGAAAGACGAAAGATGGAAAGGAGGGAGTACCTACATTGCGGTTTCTCGACGACGTTTCGTCGCAAGGGCGATAATGTGAAAATGATATTTATGAGCGCCATTTTTCTTCGGTCCGTCGTCAGTTCTTCAACGTTCATCGGGCAAGAAAGCGGTAATGGAACTTTGCGGTTCGAGACCTTGGGTGAACCGATTTTGTCTTCGGATCCCAGATCCCAGACGGATTGAATATCCGTCCGAAGAAACGACCGCCGGTAATATGAGACCGAAACCGATCAAGAGAGGAAACCACAGCCAAGAATGGGATCGGGCTGGGATGCCATGCAAAAAAAAAAGAGCAAACTCTAATCTACATAACTAAAGTCAAAAAGTAACACTTTGGAGAAGAGCTGCCAACGCGTCAGAACAAAGGAAGATTGTAATGGAACTCGAATAACAATAACAATATCATTGCAGGCAATAATCGTAAAACTCCGACCGATGATGATGATGATGATGATGATGATGAAGGCGATGGCTGCTGCTGGGCGGCGGATAATGGCATTATCAAGCCGAAGGAAGAAGTTCGACTTGCCACCAACTGGGCCGGAGCAAATTGCCCTCATTGTTGTTTTGCGCTATTAGATAATACTTCCTCTGTCTCCCGCGGGGGGGATTCTCTCTAGCCGCGCACGCTGGTTACGGGGAGCCGGGAATTATAAGAAAATTATGATTTTATGGCGACCCGGGAGTGATGGGAGAATGCCACGTCGCGAGTTTCCACGCATGGCAGCCGGGACCGGGCGAGACGGACGCGGAACAGGCTCTTCCGACTTAACCTTGATGAAGCTTCAGGTGTAAAGGAACTTCTTGTTCTTCTTTTTGTGGGCTTTTTATTTATTTTAAAATCGGTCTCTACCCTGGCGTTAAGTTTCAATATGGATTGACAACAATGCAGCAACCTAGACACAGAAAAATCCTGGTAACATACGCCTACTATTCGGACTAGTTTGTCACTTTTCATACATAGAAACATTGAATTTTTCTGCGTAATCAAATACACATAAAGTGCATGCTAGATTTGACAGAAAATAATGGGATATTTCATGTAAATTTAAGCCAGATAACACCTGAAACTAGCCTGTTGTATGAAAGGTTGCCAAAATTGTTGTATGGCGCATGAAAGATTGCAAACAATTTCGTAGTTTATGCCTCCTTTGCCATGGAATTAAACAAGGGAAAATTTACGCGCTTGTTAAAATTTAGTTTTTTTTTGTGTACTTTTTATGTTCACAAAGTTAAAAGGTTCTAAAGTTTGGGAATACTGATAATCTCCGTTTGAGTATAACTAAACTACTTTTTAAAATTGGAGTGGAAAATTCCACTCGAACAGAGCATGATTGACCTTCCGAGGTTATTACTTCATAAATGCAAGATCAGCTGCAATTACATCGAGAACGAACAGATGATGCTTGGGACTAGCAGACATCCTCAATGTGTAAAACTGGTTATCCCTAACTAAGGTGTTGACGTGATACTCGCTTTGTTGGAAACCAAAGAATCCTGCACTTACACGAAAAATCAGTGGGATGTTGAATAGAAGAATTGAGTTGGAAGCTGGGTTCGGTTTGGTAAATGATTCGCTGAATTTCATGTTCTCAGCTTATTTTCCATTTAATTGGTTTAATGGAGGTGCACAAACATATAGTTAAATATTAGTACAGATTTCAACCAACAGTAAGGATGCTGTTGGGACCAGTCACAAAGTGTGATGGTGGTTAACTTCATTTGGAAAAACAAATAATTTTCGAACTTCGCCTGGGCTATTTGATCCGATTCAAACCAAGATGTAGTTGGCTTTTTTAATCAAAAAAGATGCAGCAACATGAGGTATGTAAAAATGGAGTTATGTGAGCATGTTACTGACATCAGCTGGATAAACTTTTCTATCTATCTATCTATCTATCTATCTATCTGTCTGTCTGTCTGGCTGCCTGTCTGTCTGTCTGCCTGCCAACCTGTCTGCCTGTCTGCCTGCCAACCTGTCTGTCTGTCTGTCTGTCTATCTGTTTGTCAGTTTGTCTGTCTGTCTGTCTGTCTGTATGTCTGTATGTCTTTCTATCTTTCTGTCTGTCTGTCTATATGTCTGTCTCAGGCGCCCTTCTTCCCACTCGTAGACTTTTCTCCATACAATTTTTTGAAATTTTGTATTTTTGAAGGGGGGGGGAGGTACTGTCATACACATGAAACACAAATTTCTGCATAACTCGAGAACTAATCAAGTGAATAGATGCAGATATGGCATGTGAGGAGTTTTGGAGGCAGAATTTTTTAATTTGGTAGTTCGAGATCCCAGCTTCTTCTGGAAGGGGGGGGGGGGTCTCATACAAATGAAACACGAATTTCTTCATAACTCGAGAATAAATCAAACAAATGGAACTAAATTTGGCATGTGGAGGTTTTTGAAGGCAAGAAATGTTTTGATTGTGGTTCCAGACCAGTCCTCATAGAAGGGAGGGTTCTCATACAAATGAAACACCAATTTCTGCTTAACTCGGAAAAAAATCTAGCAAATGGAACCAAATGTGGGATGTGGAGGTTTTCGAAGGAAAAAAATGATCCTATAGTAGTTCGAGACCCCCCTCCTCGTCTAGAAGAGGAACAAATGAAACACATATTTTATCATAACTCGAGAACAAATCAAGCAAATGGAATCAAATTTGGCAAGGTTTTTGGAGGCAGGATTTTTTTCTATGGTAGTTCGAAAGCCCTTTCCTCTCCAAAAGAGGGAGAGGGTGCTCTCATAAAAATAAACCCGAAATTTCTGCATAACTCGGGAACTAATCAAACAAATGGAACCGAATGTGAAGATTTTTGAAGGCAAGAAATTCTATGGTGGTTCGAGACCCCTCAACCTCTAGAAAGGGGGGGGGCTTATAAAAATGAAACACATATTTCTTCATTACTTTTGGTGCTATTGGTGGCAGGTTTTGTTTCTATGGTTTGACCCCCCTCCCTCTGAATTTGGGGGGAGGGCTCTCATACAAAAGAAACAGAAATTTCTGCATAACTCGTCAACCAAATGGAACCAAATTTGGCATGTGGAGATTTTTGAAGGAAGGCAAGATATGTTTCTGGGGTAGTTCAAGACTTCTTCTCCCTCTGGAAGAGAGTGCTCTCATAGAAACGAAACACCAATTTCTGCATAAGTCGAGAACTTATCAAACAATTGGAACCAAATTAGGCATGTGGAGGTTTTTGAAGGCAAGAAATTTTTCTATGGTGGTTCGAGACCCCTGAAACAAATCTCTCACACAGATGAAATACAAATTTCAACCAAACAACAGCAATTCACGAATACTTTCCCAAACAGACGTACCTTATTTTGTAAACAAAGAAGGAAAGTAAGATTCAAACGTTGAATTCTTGAAACCCTTAGCACTTTCATGCTAACTAGGACCACTAGCACAAGGAACAACATTTCCCTTACATGTTGGTGATGCTAATTTCCGTGAGGGTGCTGAGAGTTTTGAGAAATTTACGTTTGAATCTTGCTTCCTCTCTTTGTTAACAAAATCAGATACGTCTGTTTGAAAAAGTACTCGAAAATCCAAGTATTTGTGTATGATCATATTGAATATATGATATTACCTGTAGGTAAGAGGGCTATCGGATGCAAGGGGTTGTTTGAACGCGAGCAGAATGAACTTGGTCAAGTTTATCAGCTACGTTTGCATTGGAAAAAATAAACTAATTTTAGGGATTTTTCACCCAATCACCCTGCCATCTGGCGATGAATCTCCAATCGTAGCAACCACCATCAATTGATTTTTAGCATTTTTTTTTAACATAGGACTACGTTTTTCTTTTCTTTACCGGGCTTTTCTTTGAGAGCTTTACGCAAAAGTGAAAGGTATTTTAAAGCTAATAACTTTCGTTTGACTAAACAGAATTACTTCATTTATACACCATTTTATCACGACAACTTACAAATATTTTTGATTAAATTTTCAATTAGGTGCTATTAATTTAAGAAGTTCAACCTTTTTTAAAAAAATTACCTACTTTTGCTTTCATACAAATCTGCATTCGAACAGGTTAAAAATATGGCTTTCCCTTTCCGGGTCCTCAAAAACGGGTGACACATAGTTAAAATTGTCTTCTCCTTCTTATTTCATTAGGTGTCATTCCATGTTTAATAAAGCCACAGCTCCCCTCTCAGCAGGAGATGAGACAGAAATTCATTTTAATATATATAGATTGATCAATTGATTTTAGTACACTTCTTGATTGATGGTTAGAGCAGTTTTCGCTGACGAATCCATTCTACAAAAAATTTAGATCATGTAAATGCGTATAGTTAGTGAATATTTATTATATTAACCCGTTTTCACACCAACATCGAGCAAAATCTTCAAGCTAAACTGACGTGTTTTGTTTTTGCTGCGTCGTTTTCGCGAATGGTTATAACTATAAGATTTTTTCCTGTGTTTGCTCAAAAATACCATGAAATTACAGTCAAATTTACTACTTTTACTAAGGTTTTTTTTTGCGTTTACCGTTGGGTACAAATAACTTACTTCTGGATTAAATTCAACCCAAAAGTAAGTAATTTGGACCCAACGGTAGGTAATCATTACTACAGCCAACGTTGGCTTCCCACGCCTAACTACTCCGCTGGGTACTTTTTTTTCTAATCGTGTACAATCGTGTATCACGGAAAATGAAAAGTACCGAAAATTTGAGTTTAAACTACTTAAATTTAAGTAAACGCGTTATAGTATCTTATTAGGTAGAATCGATGTGCTCTGTTGGTTCATTTAAACTCAACGGATAAGTAATGTATACATTACCTACTTATTATTTTTATTTCTTCAGCTTGTGTTGAGTAAAAACCACTCCGCGATAGGTGAAAAAATTGTTCGAAACCACTTGCTTCCACGACGACCAATTTAAAGCGACAAAATGCAACGGAGCATAAAGGTGTTGTGTTTTGTTTTCCTGGAGGACGCAGGATATCACTTGTAGACGGCAGCAAATAAATAGAGCCGGTAAATGTGAGTACTTCAGAAAAAAATCCGAATCTACTTTTGTAAACAAACATTTCAATCGCTGATTTCTCGTGAAAATTAGTTCACTCTCAAAAACATAATGCGAATCAAAGAGGAATCTCAATGTTCGCTTCATTTGGTCCGTTTAATGTAGATATGTTTTACCATCTAGTATGTTAATTTTACCCACCGCAGGCTTTTCTTATGATTGTTTAAATTTACCTACTTGATAGTTTACCCCATTAACCTAAAATTATGTAAACCTATGTTACCTAAATTTACCTTATTGAACGATAGTTTACGGTTGCGTCAAAAGAAGTTATTTTTAGGTAGTTTTTCAGTTCCGTGTACAACATAAATTAACGACGAACGTCAACAGAACCTGCACTCAAACCACAAAATAAACATCATTGAGTAGAATCCTTGCCCCAAAAGCTACGAGAATAAAAACAAGCAAAATCAAGGCAAATTTCGAACAACAACCAAATCAAATTCCTTCCCTTCCACGAGTTCCACGATCGAAAACATAAAAGCAACGGGAATGGTATGGAAAAAGGAACGAAAAGTTCCAAAAATGGGAGCAACTCGTATTAACTGGCACTACTGTCGCACTAATTGGACACAATTATGCGCGCGCTCCTCGCCGGTAATTAAGGCAAAAAACTACTGCTCAAAAACAAAAAACGGCAACCGAAAGCAAAACATGAGAAAAATATAACCTGAACAGAGTCGAGATTTTGGCCCCCCCCCCCTGCACTTTCGTCCATCTTTGTTTGTTCTCGCATCGCGTACATTTTGAGCGTGAGCAATATCGCTCTTGCAATCGATCGAACCATTAAGGTCGATGTTTACACCTGAGTGAGTGAAGATCGATAATAAAAAAAACTTCCTTTGCAAGATCGAGTCCGAGGAAGGACCGCGGCACGCAGCGTGCTCCATTTGGGATCAATTAAGGTCTCTCCAACAGCAGCAGCAGCAGTGGCGGGCGCGAGATTAATTGCACAGCCTAAGCCTCCGATTCGATTGAAGAGGCAGCTTGATGCGAATTCAATTGAGAATTCAATTAGAGAGAACGGCAACAGCCCTCCTCCTCTTCCATACTTCCTTATGGTGGTTCGATGGAAGATGATTGACATTTTATCGGCGGACGCGCGGTGACCGCGAAAAGTGCTGTCGAGGCCTTCCATTAGCACGTACACACTACCACTATCATCCCCAAGTGGATCATTTTCATCAAAGTGAAAACTGCCTAATTGAGCTTTAAGAGCAATTTCACCGATAACAATGTTTGGAAGGCAAACCGTTATCGATCCGAGCCGCTCTCCGCGCGTCATAACTCATGGCAAACTTTGTTGTTTGTTTTAAGAGGCTCTTTCATAGATTTCAAGCATCGCAATAAGTCCGGTGTTGAAGGTTACAGGCTCTCGAGGGTTTCGCCGGAAAGACTTTCTAAATCACCGGCGACAAGGTTTGGCTCTTAACAGATAACCATCATAAATTACGCGCCCCTTTCTGAGAGCGAGACGGAGAGAAGCGGCGAATTGAGGCGTGAGTCTAACCTCTTTTCAAACCTGGCTGCCGACAATCGCTATCGCAAAATCTTTAACGCTGCCACCACAAGCGTCGCGGTGCTTACAGCTGAACGTAACCTGTACCTACCTCAAGAGATGGCTGGCGATGATTTCGTTTCGATTTCCCGATTTAATTACCGATCGACTGATCGATTTCCAGCCCACTTTGACAGATCTCGATTTCGCTGCTGCAAGGGCCCGGTCTTGGTAAGTAATTATATAACAAACTTCATAAAGTTTAAACTGGAAATCGGCGAACGGATGGTTGGCAGACTGGTAGCTAGTCGGAGGGACGCTTTGTCCTTGATTGATTAAATGGTTTAGCATGTGATTAAACATTTTCACACCACACGCCCGGGGCGCGCTGTGAAAAGCTCCGCTTCAGACTCACTCGTTCCTCGACGGTTGGGCAACTGGTGAGCCTTCCGCTGCAGCTGCACGACACCGTTACTACCAGACCAGCCACCATACCTGGAGGATGACGTCGGTCGGAGATCGTGACGCTATTAAGTCAGTCGAGAGTCGACACGGGCAAATATTAATATTATGGTTTTCGGTTCTGATCGCCGCCGTAGACGTCGTCGTCGCACAGTAGGGCAGCGAACCCAGTGGTGTGGCCAAAATTTCGAGCGCCGCGGGTATGCTTCCGACAGGTTTGCAGTCTTTGAAAAAGTTGTTCAGTTGACAAAGTGTCATCTTTTGACGGTTTTGAATAGTTCATATTTTCTCCGCATAGGTGGCACTCGGTTCTATCTTTCTAACGGAGCGTCCTAGAAGGATGATTTTTGCGACAAAATTGTTTATTAGATCATGCTGAGAAATGTTGTCGAATGCGTCAAAGAGCTATCTTACACAGAAAAGAATATTGGTCAACTTTTAAAAAATACCGCGAAAAGTCGTTTTCACGAGTGAGTCGTTTTTTTAGTGAGTATGCAGCCCAGTAACAATTCATTTAAAAAAAATAACTTTGAGAAACGCTGTTCAGAATTTGAATCAATGCTTCAAGACTCCAAGAAAATGTTTGAAAGAAAATGTGTAGCTAGTAAAACACAGGGTGGCCACAGACTCGGGAAAATCGGGAAATGCGGGAAAAATGCGGGAATCCAAAATCATCGGGAAATATGCGGGAAAAATGCGGAATTTCAAAAGTCATCGGGAATTTTTGTCATATGGAAGGAACCATACTCACACCTTTTTCAAAATGATTTGAGTAGCGTTTTTGTCATTTACTAGGTCCACCGATCTCATTATTCAGCTTGTTCAAAACGCACCGCTTAGAGCATCTTCAGCGGTGGTCTATTTTAACATCTTTATAGTTGATTTGCATCAGCAAACTTAAAAAGAACCAGCTAAAACAGACCAACTTTGCGTTCCCCGCAAAGTTCCCCGTTGTAGTATTTCTTGTTGTTAAACCCACCAACACCTATCATCTGGTCATTCTAACAATATCCAGAGATCAGAAGTTTTGTTTTTTTCAGAGACCGAGGATTTTTCGCAAACTTTTTACCATGGATTGGTTTGAGTGGTGGTGAGTGTATGAATGCATGCATCTCATTTAAACGATATTAGATAGAGCCACGCCAACCTATGACAAGAAGCACTTTCTGTGACGTTTCAACATGCCAAGGGATATGATCCTAGACATTATGCGACAACTACAGTCAACTGATGACTATTGCCAGCTGTTGCGATGCAGCTGGATATGTTGGCCTTAGTGTGACATAGGTGCACTACAGCTTAACGGATGTTGGCGTATGTCCTCAGCTAGTTCTCTCGACGAAAACTTGGGGGTTGGTGACCCTGAGGAATTTTTGCAAATCTGTCCTTAAGACTTACGGCCCGCAGTATTTACGCCCACAATATCGGAAAAGGTTAAAAAACTGATGGACTAAAATTATCTCCCAAAAGTTCGAAAAAAATCTTGTAAATTCAGTCCACTTAGAAACTCAGGGAACTTATCAGAAGCTCGGTATACTTTTTAGATTTGACTTAGAATTTTCCGGGGCTTAGCTATTCTCCCTGATGTCAAAGGAATATACCATAAAATCAGGGAACTTACCAGAAGTTAATAATTCTTCCTAAAAGTTCAGACAGCTTTCCTGAAATTGAGATTGTTTCCTAGAAATGCAGAGAATTGTCTACAAATTCAAGGAGCTTGCCACGAGTTTAGGGAAGTTTCCAAAAGCAAAGGGTTCTTCACAAAAGTTAAGGTTACAATCCAGAAATTCAGGGGGCTTCCAGAGTTTAGAAAACTAGAAACAGATTATTTTGGGTATTTTTTAGGAAGTTCATAGAACTACTCAAGATGTTCAGGGAACTTCCCAAAAATTCAAGGAACTTTCCAGAAAATTAGAGAACTTCCAATAGAGAACAGTCAAGAAATTCATGAAGCTTTTCCACAGTTTGCAGATCTTCCTAGAGGTTTAGTGAACTTCTTAGAATTTCATGAAACTTGCTAGACATATACAGAACTTCTTAAAAGTTCAGCGAATATGTAGGAGTTCATGAAACTTTCTTGAAGTTCAGGGTTTCTCATGAATTCAAAAAACTTCTCAGAACTTCAGGAAATGCTCACAAAGATCATGGAACTTCTCCAAAGATCAGGAAACTTTCCAAAAGGTCAGCAAACGTTCTCAGACGTTCAGAGAACGACCCAGAAATTTAGAAAATTTCCCACAAGAACTTTCCAGAAGCTCGAAAAAACTCCCGGATGCTCAGAGGATTCAGCAATTCAGGAAATTTCTCAGTAGTCCTGCGATTTTCCAAGAATTTCAGACACCTTTCCCCAAGATCGGGGAACTTTCCATAATTTCAGAAAACGTCCCAGATAAACAGGAAATGGACTTTTTGAGCATTCGAAAAGTTTAGGAAACATTCAAAGGATTTTTCCATAAGTTTGTGGAGCTTCCTAGAACTTCAGGGATCTTTCCAGGTGATCGAGAAACTTTCCAATCGTTCCGAAAACATCCCAAAAGTTCAGGGTATTTAAGTTTTAAGAAGTACTTGAACTTCTTACTACTCGATAATTTTTCGAACCCAACCAAAACGAGAATAAAGAAACCAACTACTTTTTAATCAATTTTATAGAATTTCCACCTATTCACAATCTAGGAGATCATAAAAAGTTATTGTACGGTTTAACAACATCTCGGTAATGCTAACTATTCCACAGAAACTCCACGGCTTCCAAGATATTTTTTTTCCATTTCTCGTAAGTTATCTAAATATGTGTGATATTCTGCTTTTTATCACAGAATATGTACCTGCTGGAAGTTAAAACAACTTCTGGGAAGCGAAATCTGATTTTCTTAGTTTCCGTCATTTCCAGAAAGTTGCTCCTATTCCATGGATGATCAGCAAACTTTTTGGAAGTTCATCCAAGTTTCCAGGAACGTTAATAATTTTTCGGCAATTCACTGAACTTCTCTAAAAATCCACAATTTTTCTTCTCGAAAGACAGCGATCAAACTTCATGATTATCTGGAAACTTTCAATTATTTTATTCAACTGCCGAGAAGTTTAATCAACTTCTGGCATGTTCATTATAGATATTTCCACCCAATCTTCATAGATATTCCGAAGTTCATTAAATTAAATTTTTAAAGAGTGCGTTCAGTAAGAAACTTAAAAGCTTATATAAGTTCTGAAATGATGCAAAATAGATCCGGTATAAAACAAAATTTACAAACACCAGCGATGCAGCGATATTTCTGCGTTCGGTCTAAACAAATAAATCCAAACCACGATATGAGCCACTGTTGAAGATGCCCTTAGAAGATCTGGCTACACGGCTGTAACAGGTGAGGCCAAAAATGAACTTATCTTTCCTGTGGTGGGGAATGTGTTTGAAGTTTGGCGAATTGCGTTTGTAAGGGTGTTAACACATGGTGAAAGAAGAATTTGGGCAGCTGTGCTCAATGCCGTCTGACGTTGTTTGCCGGATTCCAGCGAAAAGAAAATGGTTTGGACAAATTTTGGCTAGAATCAAGAAGGGGCTACCAAATTTGTCAACATTTGTTGAAAATTGGCTCATCCTGCCGCACAAAAAGGCGTATTTTAAATAAATTGAAAATGTGTCTGGTGGTAAATCAAACTGGAAAAAGTTTGGGAGATCAGAGATTTAGCTACGAGTAATTTATATTAACTCATCTTAACAATCGGGAAAATACGGCAAAAATGCGGGAAAAATTCGGGAAAAATGCGGGAATTTTTATATTAAGATTGTGTGGCCACCCTGAAAACATCATTTTTAGTTAACTTATCGGAAGATGAAGATTCAAACAAATCATTTAAAAATGAAATAAAAATGATCAATTGCGAGGCTTTTACTGGAACAGAGAGCTTCTTAAGTGTTCGAAATTAGAATTTCAATAATTTTGAATGGATTAGTTTTTTTAAAAGGTAGAATTTTTTTTTCTCACGCATGATATCTAACATTTGATTGCTTTATAACATGAAATCGAAGATATCCCAAGTTACCATAAGCATTAAGCTTTAGCTCAATAATAGCACTATATAAGCATAAATGTTGTTTAAAAGTTCTATATTAGCATATGTTAGGCATGCAAGCTTCATATTAGCAGCACAAATGCATTCAAGCTCCAACCAAAACTTAGCATTATGGCCAGCATTATATGCGCATATAAGGCTGTTATAATGCATACAAGTATTTATCATGTTCACAGCATTTATGCTTTATATCTGCATTTAGAGCTAATATAAGGCTATCAAAGAATGCAAAGAACTTGTTTACAAAAGCATTGAAAACTAATTTGGAGTCAACAAAAACCTGTATGGACGAGAATAAGTGTAAAAAAAAACTTTGAAAAGTGGAAATTATAGACGTAAAGTTAAATTGTATCGAAACTACGATAATTCTAAACTTAACACACATATTGATGTTGGTTCCAGAGACAACTACATCTCCAGATATTTTCACAGTATATTGAATTTACAAAATATTACTTTACGCATACTAAAAAAATTGTTCATTACTAATAATATGAATTTACACTAAGTGGTTTATTTATAGCTCATTATTGCATGCATTATCCTCCTTTATTTTGCTAATACCATCAATAAGAAGAAGCAAAAAGAAAAAACATTTCTTAAAATAAATCGGAAATAGACAGTTGATAAATGCAGCATAACAGCATTAGTAGTGCTAAAAAACGGGCTATCAAAACTGACAGTTATGTTGAGGTGCATTAATATAGCATTACTAATGCTATTTACGAGCTGTCACTTCTGCACTATATCGGCACGTTATTTCGCCTTTCTTAGCATTATATTAGCATTATATTTGAATATAGAGCTTCAAAACATTACAGTGCTGCTTTATATGCAGATATAATGGTGATATATTGCCACTTTTAGTGCTTAATGGTTACTTGGCATCAATGCCAAAAACACCTCTATCTTTAGAGACTTCATCTCCAGACGTTATTTCTTCTGCGAACCATTTTTCGTTTGAGGTTTAGAATGCTTTTTCAATGCGGCCACTAGTAACCCAACGTTTTCGAACGAGAACACATTTTTTTTTGTACACGTGATTTTATACATGAAGCGGTACGAAGGTCACTTTCATCGAAGTTCATCTTTAACTTAACACTTTTAAAAACATGGTTATAACGCTCAACACACGGTAATTGTTTCTTTTGATTGAGTAAGGAGTGTATCGAATATAAGCTATCCACATACATTTGCGTTGTACGCATGTATTTGTGATGGTTTTTTATGCTCTGAACACTGCATGCTGTGCGTTTGACTGTCAGCTTTCTTTTGTTTACTTGTTTGTGCGGTTCAAATTCTGCGTTTTCAAAATGTCGCGTATTGAAAAAGAAGTGAAAATTAAGGTTCTGGACACATGGCTAAGTGAGAAGGGTATTACTATGCGAAAATTGGCGAAGCGGTTTGGAATTCATCATGCAAGTGTTAAAACCATCATTGATAAGTTTGGGGAACACTATTCTTTGGATGAGCTACCAGGAAGAGGCAGAAAACCCGGTTCTTTCAACCCGAAACTGGAGCAGAAAGTTGTATCTCTAATCATGAAGAACAAATCCATGCCAATACGTGATTTGGCCAAAAAAGCAGAAACGAGTGTCGGAATGATCCAGCGTATCAAGAGGCGAAACCACCTGAAGACCTACAAGAAGCAGTAAATCTCGAAACAAAGTGCAGAACAGAAGAAGCGAGCAGCAACAAGGGCCCGGAAATTGAATTCGCGTCTTTTGCAGCGTCCGGATGCATGCGTTTTGATGGACGATGAGACCTATGTAAAGGAAGACTCAAAAACCCTTCCAGGTCCACAATACTTTACTGCCGTCGTTGGGGAGGATGTGAGCGATGCGGACAGGTCGATTCAAGTGGAGAAATTCGGTCGAAAGGTACTGGTATGGCAAGCAATATGTTCCTGTGGTTTGAAGTCAACCATTTTTTACACTACCGGAACTATAAATGTGGAAATCTATCGATCTGAGTGTCTCCAGAAGAGATTGTTGCCTTTATATAAGAAGCATAGTACACCTCCACTGTTTTGGTCGGATTTAGCGTCGGCTCACTATGCCAAAACCACTCTCAATTGGCTTGCGGAAAAGGGTATGGATTTCGTTGAGAAAAATATCAATCCACCAAATTGCCCTCAGCTTCGACCCATCGAACGTTACTGGGCAATCGTGAAGAGGGTCTTCAAGAAGACTGGTAAGGCAGCTGGGAACATGCAGGAGTTCAAAAAAATTTGGGCTCAAGCGTCCAAAAAATGCGATGCAACACTCGTCCGGAACTTTATGAAGAGCATTCGATCCAAAGTTCGAAATTCGTGAAGGAATAACTTAAATTTCATTCGGTTTTCATTATGTTCAAGTTTAACCTCGTACAATAAAGGATCTATTTTTTGTATGAATAAAATATCGGTTTTCAACATAATTTGAAAGAAAGTTTGTGGATAGCTTATTTTCGATACACTCCTTATACAATGCACACTGTTTCTGCTTGGTCACATGGTTGAAATTTTTTAATCAAATCGAAATATATTAAAATGATATTTTACAAAAAGCCCTGCTATTCCCTGGTGAACAACATACTTTCAAATATCCAACCACGTTTACACAAAGCTCACTCAAAAATTTGGCTGCTACTTTCTGCTATATTTTGAGTAATTGTTATTTGAAAACATCTCCATTTCAAAACATTGAGACAACTGATATAACGCAAAATGTGGCTGAAATGAACAAGTTGCAGTATTACGACAATATTTCACAGATTACATTTTATATTGTAGATCTTTATTCTCCAAAAAAGTAGTGAAAACGACTTTTTGCGGTATTTTTTAAAAGTTGACCAATATTTTTTTTCTGTGTAAGATCTTTGACGCATTCGACAACATTTCTCAGCATGATCTAATAAACAATTTTGTGAACAAAAATCATCCTTCTAGGCCGTGAAAAAGATAGAATCGAGCGTCACCTATGCGGAGGAAATAAGAACTAATCAAAACCGTCAAAAAATGGGCTAGAGGTTTTGGCCACACCACTGGACTCGCTGCCCCACTGTGCGTCGTCAGCATAATTGCTGAGTGCGCCACTGGTTTTCTCGGCCGGTCCTAGCAGGCTTCGGGAACGTTGTTTACTCAGCAAAGATGTTGATGTAAATAAATCATTCGCCACGGTTGACTAGATCAGCTTCAGTCAAGCCTCTTTAAACAAAACATTCCCGCGTCGTGGACTCCCGGGAAATGTTTACATTCGAGAAAAAAAGGGGTTTTCGGTTACAACTTTGTTATGACCGATGGCTGCCAACGAAGCACTCGTTATTGACAGTCGATGGTGGGAACAGTCGCCACCAAATCGCCCAAAAGCGCTACCTTCCGGCAGCAGTGGCAACCGGATCTTCCCAGCATCCACCTGTTTCCAAACGCAAACATCATAAATCATTTCCTCTTCCGATTGGAGCGTTGGACGGCGACCCATTTACGAGACGGCGAGCCACCCAAAAGTCATATAAATTAAATTACTTAATTATACTACTTTGTCATTTCCAAATCCCATTCCGAGAGGCACCTCGCGCTCCACAAGCTCTTTGGAAATTTACGATCCCAGCCGCCGAGCGCCGAACTCTAGGCACGGCTAGATCCAGGAAGAAATCGTCATAAAACAGCTGAAGAAGTGGTGCCGAAAGAAAGGGTCCCACGACTCGTGAGCCGCCGTGGCCGGTGACAGTGATGAGGGCCGCACTTTCACTTCACCCCAAATCCCCTTCTAAAACGAAGCACGGAATTGACAGCGCACGGGGCTTAGATTTTTGGGACCCCAGACCGTACTCCGCCCCGAAAGACACAAACCGGTTCAAATCGCAAAAGTGCACAGTCTACTACGAATGGCCGGGCGGACAAACGGCGTTGCGTTCCAAGAATGCGTCCGAATCAAGACAGTGCCCTAAGGGCCCAAATACGGGTTTTCGGGGTCTCTGTTTCTCGCGCTATTTGGTTTGTTGATCTTTCCCGGCTGCTCTCCACTGATGCAGCATCCACGATCCAGCTCAGCAAAAGAAGAAGAAAAAAGTACGAAGGCACGAAGGAAATGTGCGTGAGCTAGCGAAAAAAAGCTTTTTACATTGTTGCCATATTTCATTCCGGTTGGACTCCCGATCGGTGCTTGTTTCT
This sequence comes from Aedes japonicus, assembly GCA_034211315.2. Taxonomy (NCBI): domain Eukaryota; kingdom Metazoa; phylum Arthropoda; class Insecta; order Diptera; family Culicidae; genus Aedes; species Aedes japonicus. Next base: position 18,506 of record JASCZW010004014.1, on the reverse strand, counting down.
CACACTGATCTTCGCCTTGCTGTTCGCTCCCACCAAGTATGGTGAAGGAAGCAGGGTCTCTGTTTTTTATTTATTTTCGTCTTCGGTGTCAACTCGTCATAAAATTTCAGCCCGGATGACGAAAATAAAAAAAAGTGCAATACCGATCAATTGATCGATCGATCCCGTCCCTTGAATGGGCATTTTTCGACCTCAATGAACTAGACATGACACTTCGATATTCACCTCGCACGGAACCGGTTGGCTAACGGTTTCGAATCGGGTCAAACGCGTGCTGGTCAAGAACCATTCTGCTGCAGCTTAACAACCGGTTAGCATCGATATTCGTGTCCGATCTTTTTCTCATCGCGCATATAATTGGGCTGATTTTCGAGTTGTCACGAATTGTTGTGCGTTTTTCGATTCCAGCGAATAAAAAGGGCCAATCAACCCTTTCCCTCGCACCCGCAGACAACCGCGCATATGTGAGATGGCGCGAAGAACCGTTAAACTTGATCACTTCGATTACTGCCAATAAGGCTGACAATTAAATCGAATTATTACCGCGGCCGACAGTGGCGCAGAATTGGCCAATTGTCTGCAGTCCGCCGCTCTTGCTTAATTCAATTTATGCTCCGCAGTCGTCGAAAAGACCCAAGACCCGAGGATCGATTGATTGGGGCGCAATAATTGACCGCAAAAAAAAACAACATCATTTCTACGAAGTGATTGGCCTGGCAGCGAAGATTTTTTCGAACCGAAATATCTCCACCGCCTCAGGAGGAGTGACAGGTGTCCAGCTCCAGCAGGCGAAGCAGCAACCCAACGAAAGACGACGACGACGGTCAATTGTGAAAGATTATTAATGATTATTTTTCGATCGCAGCAAGCGGGGCTCAATCCGGAGATAAATCACGACTCTTAGCAACCTCTAATCCGATTTGTTCGGGTGGGGGATTGGTTCCTCTTCTGTGACAGAGGCGAATGCCATTAAGATAAGGCCGGTTGGGAATAACATTTCGGAATTCATTCGCACCTTCTGACGAAGTTGACGTTTGCCGAGGGGTGAACGGCTTTCCCGGAGCTGGAATCCGCTCGATTAGCACTTTTTTAAATGATTTCCAATACCCACACAGGAATGCCAGAAGTGATTCTCAAATCGGTAGGAAACTAGAGACGAGCAGTGGTGCGTGTGCGTTTGTGTGCGTTTTTATGACTATTCAAATGAAGCATGTACAGCATCTCTTCCGTGTTGCCTTTTGGTTTTGGTTTTCTGAATTTTCCACAAAACATGGCTCGGAGGAAACCAGCAATCGGAGGAGACCAGGTGCAAAACGAGGAGCGGGTAATCGTGCTAGGCACTTGCTTGGTTCGCTCGCACACACTCTTGCTCAGGAAAGGTCATTACGAATGATTTGACCTTGTTTCTGTTGGTGTGTTGGTGCGGTTGTTGGAATTGATGGACCATGCACACGCGGAAGCTGGTTTTGAGTGGAGGAAATTGGAAGTATTTTGGATGTACATAATCGTTTTGACAGTGGGATTGTTTTCGGTGTAGGAAGTCGACGAAAAGGCTTCCCACTCCCAGTAGGCGAAGTCGACATAAAGGTGACATTTGGTAGTTTTGAGATGAACGGTCAGAGGTATTGTTGTTATTGATAATATTGGGTATACAATTTTGGACTAATTTATTCACCATTGATTAATTCAACAGTTTTTTTTTTTCATTAGGGCGAATCTAACATTGAGAGACTCTCCTTGACTACCTTCTCTTTCATTCATATTCCAATTACCTTTACGTTTTTTATTCTACTATTTGTAGAGTAGGCTAGCCAGCAATGTGTGTTTCGATCTGTTCTAAAGAATGCCTCGAAAGTGTTATTGAGTTTTACACCAACCTAACATAACCTCGCAAAATGAATCGGGTGAATTTCTTTTGACAGGAGTCCGTGGTTTGTTTATTTCATCTGTTTGAATTCAAAACCAAACAAACCACGAATACCTGTCAAAACTGAATTCCATTCATCAGGATGAACCACACGTTCACTAGTAACGTCATCTTGCAAAATTATATAATGGCGCTGCAATGAATGAAAGAGAGTGAGCTCGGAGAGAATCTCTCAATGTTAGATTCGCCCTAATGAAAAAAAAAAATACCCCGAGAAGTATTGTCAATACTAGTGCAGATCTACTGAGTGCAAACAAGAATCAGCATTAGCCAGCATATCGATATAAGGTTGCGATTCAATTCGCGGATTAATTTAAATTTTCATTTAAATTTGACAGATGGAAAATAACCGATTAAGTCTACGCTCGCTTCACTTTACTATTCTTGAGTACAATTGTATACTATCTCTTTTTCTCTCACGGAATGTTACTCAATTCTCGCTAAAAAGGATCAACTCAATTTTTTTTTCTATAATAAAGAAAAAAATTTTTTGAGTTGATCCACTTTTTAGCGAGAATTGAGTATCATTTCCGTGAGAGAAAAGAGATAGCATACAATTGTACTCAAAAATTGAGTAAAGTGAAGTGGAGTGTACTACTCGAGCTGACTTATTTCTGACAGACGGCAACTCAATTTTGACAGAAACAGCCTTGGAATCAACTGGAATTAGCATTAGTTGATTATCGCCAGTGCTCGTGGTCGGCATTGTTGTAAATAGCGCTCAAGTGAAACTTTAAGCACAGGCAGAACTTTAAGCAAATTTTCAAATCGCTAGCAAGCGCTAGCGTTAGCAGTTGCTGCTTCACTAACGCCACGTAGTTCACTTAGGCGAGGGGCCCACTGATGTGGTGAAGTTGCGGCATCTGCTAGCATGTCAAAATATCACTTCGTCGATCGCCACATGCCACCCGATATTGACACGATGTTTTGACGTGCAATTAGATGCCACATGGCGGCTACAAAAGTGACAGATTTGCTTTTTGCTTATTGTTATTTGGCGATTCCTTTTTAATTGACGGTTGCGAAATTTTACACACGCTGATATTCAAGCTTGAATGGCTGTGCTTTAAGACTGTCAGTGAAAACATCTCATAATTTCTAACATAAGGACATTTAGCTTTCCCAGAAACATCTTAAAATCTCACTCAGAAAAATCCAAATATGGTCACTCAAAGTCACTAAAAACTTATACATGCTTGTTGGATTTCTCTGGTCAAATTTTGAAATCGAGCAAGAATTTTACGTTTCCGAAATATTTATTGCTGTTCCAAGGAAAATAATTGGAATTGGCGCATCCACAGTTCGAAATAATTTCATAACTTTTATACTGAAAATCTTCGGAAGTAACATATTTCTTAAATAAGTTACACCGTTGGTGAGACCATTCCAATTATGGAAAAAAAATATATTCAAGTTCATTTTACCACCCACAACAGCTTCGTTTGTTTCACTTTTTCAAATTCTCGCTCTGCAAGAATATGCCTTGATCAGGACAGGCAAATGACATTTTCAATGAGCAAAAGACCTACGATTTTAACAGAAATACGTCGGAAAATCTCATCGGCCGAGAAAACGATGCAGTAGATTTTCATCTAAATCTCAGCGGTTTTTTCCTCATGACAGCACATGACAGTGTTTTGGTCATCGCTATCACTAGCACATTTATTGATAGATTTGTAAGTTTCATCACCAAACTTGAAATAAATTGTAAACTCTGTCGATTACATATTGAGGGTCAAACGCAGTGATAACGGAATCGGAAGAGCCCAATTTTGGGCAATGATGAGGATGGCTTCTTTTGATACTTTTACCCACTCGGAAAAGACCACATCAAGTTTAAAAACGGATGTATAGAACATCTTAGCATCCATCTGTCCGAGAACTAGGGTCCGAGAACCTTAGGGAAGAACTAAACCTTAAAAGAGGGTTCTTCAACTATATTAAAAGTATGAGAATACGCCTCTCTTATGACCGGAGCTGGTATTTGTTTATTATGGCAGATCAACTCTACAGTGGTTCTCTGATAACAACGTTAATTTCGTTGAAAAATATGTCACCCACCAAACTGTCCCCATATGCGACCGATCGAGCGCTACCGGGCAATCGTCAAGTGGAACCTCAAAAAGGCAGGTGGCCCACAGCATGTCAGACTTCAGCAAAAACTGGTTAGCAGCGTCGAGAAAGTGCCCAATTCAACTGCCCAGAACGTCTATCAAGTAATTTTAAGTATTACAGGCTAAAGTATGATCATATTACCGAGATAAGAAACCTGAATAATTTGCTTAGTTTAATTGATATTTTAACATGTTAAACTGTAGTAAAATAGACTTTGAAAATTTACAAATTGTTTTTCGTTTTATTTCAATTTTTGAATGTTCATAACTTCTCTTCGATACACTCATTAACACGTACGTCCCCAACCCCTCTGAGATGGAAAAATTCAAATTTGAGATTTCATGATACTCCATCGTTAGCTACCGGATTTTGATGGAGTTTTTTGCCATATATCACAAAACTATCATGGTTTGTGGAACTGCAACTGCAAAATATCCAGTTTCTGATTTCAACCAAATATTTTCAGATGCGAATCATGGCATGCGGGACACTTCATGATTTAGCAAACCTCGATCATTAGATGACGTTTCGAGAATTTTAGACCCTCGAGGCCACTAAACGAGGCCCTGCGGGATCCGAGTTCGTCTGAAAAAAGTGGCCATAATCAAATCTTTTCCAGACACTGTCTTGGTCAAACTTGTTCTTCATCAATCCTTCTATCTGGGAAAAATAAAAATAAAAATAAAACATATGAGTTTAAGGCCTAATTGACGATCTAAAACATCGTGAATATGAGGAAGTTCAGAAAGAAAAGATAAATGTCTTATTAATATTGTAAAGCGTTGTTTTAGAATATGGTACATACGCAAATGTATTATTAAATTCTCGTTGGTACGATTAAACATATTGAATGCAACTTTTAGAATGTCAACTGTCATGAGTTGATAATTTTATGATGTTGTAGGCCATCCAAACTTTCCTTGAGTTCAGAACTTCTGATCTACAGTAGTAACTATAGTTTGTTGGGCTACACAAAGTTACGCAACGTATTCAAGCATATAAGGTGAATATTTTCGAACGCCAAAAAAATCAGATAAACTCGGATGAACTAGATTATCCAAACTGTCCTTGAGTTCAGAACATAAAATCTACAGTTGTAACAGTAGATTATGCAAAGGGATAATATGTATTTTACAATGTATGTATGTATGTATGTATGTATGGTAGCCACCATCCCCTCTAGCCCTTGGCTTGGATGCAGCTCCACTTAACAGCAAGATCAAATTGGGCCACCGATCTGAATTCGCACTATCGCTGTATGAAGGGCCAAAAACGGAGGGGTGGACCCGTAAGCAGAGACACTTACACGAAATCCACGGGAAATTAAGAATCTCCTTCCAACGATATGATCCAACAAATCGAATAACACAATTCGCAATACTCATTAAGCTTTCTACAGGATGGCTTGTTAAGAAGGGCGCGTCACTCTCCTGAAACTGTTGGAGTAGAACTCGCAGCACCACACTCGAATCGGTAGGATAAGAAATGATACTGTTTGTTCCTCCTAGACTCAGGCAGTCAATCAAACCATCGTCCAGTTTCAGCTTGAATGATACCCTGGTGCTCCCTCCCAACCCAGTATTTATTATATTTATATAAATATAGATGTAATGTAATAATAATATGTTATATATGATTATATAGTAGAGCAAAAATTATATAAGGATATTTAGTTAAATTATGTAATAGTTGGAGTTCACGAGCCTATGATAACCATGTTAAGCTAAATTAATTAACCTGCTGAAATAATAATATTAAGGCAGTAATAATAATATGCAGCTTCGTACCACTTTGTATCACTGATGGGTGACTGTATCTCTGGAATGTGAAGGTCATCTTGTTATTCATTGAGGTATAAATATCAATAAAGCATTCAATTGTATATAAAACCATAATATTATATTATTACGTATTTAATCATGACATATAGATATATAACCTTCTGGAATGAAGAGCATTTATTAATTTTGATTATTATTTGATATAATTTAATAAAATAATTATACCGGCCGGATCACCAAACTGAAGCAATTAAAATTTTATTAATTATTTTATTACTTCTTCCATAATATTATATGTATGATATGCAATTAATAATGATGAACAGCTGTGTTCCTCTGAACCGCTCAAATAGTAGTTGATGATCGTGTACTGAAATGTTAAGGTCATATTACGCCATTTAATGGAAAATATAATGAAGGAATTAAAGGTTGAGTGGTCGAGAGAGTCGTCAACATTTCTATTAATGAAAATATGCTAGAGCTTGTAAAAAACATGCATCATATAATAACACATACTAGTATCTACACATCTATATATACATCCATTGCTACTTTCGAGAAGGCCACTCCGACGGTGCTAGATACAGCTGAAAAATTGATCCCCATTCTTACTGATGCTTCTACCAGAAGATGATCATCCTATAACCGCAAGACCTCCTCTCCTAAACTGTATGGTACCTGAGAGAAATTTACCTTTCTGGCGTAATACATGTAATGAAATATACAGAATTAGGCTATGAATAAACAATGTCCTATAAGATAAAAATATATAGTGAGGGTATATTGTAATATGAATTGAAAATTACATGTGTGCCGACTGCTGTTTTGTTGCAATTGTAGACAAACTTGCGCATCCATTATGAACCAGAAAATTTAGGCAATGTATGACCGCCATGAAAAAAAAGAATTTTAAATTTTAAATTATTTTGTAATACCTGACGACCTGGAAGACCTGAAAGATATGAGAGTGGAAAATTGTGATATGATGTACCGGTCGCACCCCCTCACTTCGCTATTGTCGGATTGACAACATTGCCCAGGCTACGCCAACCAGCGTCTCCATGTTTCAGCTGGCAGTCTTTTGTGATCATATGACTCGTGGAGGCGTGAGGTAGGAACTTGTGAGGACCAGAGGTCGGTCGCACCCTCCTGCCAAGTTGTCAACTCACCATTTGAAGCCCAGGGATAATATGTATTTTACAATACTCATTAAATAGTGTGGAAGGTCAACAGACATAAAACGATAATTTTGGGATAACCTAGGTCATCCAAACTATCCTTAAGTTCAATCCATAAGATCTACAGTTGTAACAATAGTTTTGTCGGACTATATCGGGTGACGATATGTATTCAAACCTATGCTATGAATCTTCTGGAAGGTCAACAGACTTTGCCTTAAATTTTTCTGGTAGAGGGCTATTCATAAACCACGTAGACTTTTCTAGGGGAGGGGGTTGACCAAGTCTACGCTCCATACAAAAATTCAAAAAAATGTATGGAGAAAAGTCTACGAGGGGAGAGGGGGGGGGGTCTGAGATTTTCAAAAATGAGTCTACATGGTTTATGAACAGGCCCTAATCTAAACTGTTCTGGAGTTTAGAACTTGAAATCTACGTTAGTAACGGTAGTTTTTTGGGCAATACAAAGTTACGTCAACTATTCAGGCGTATTCAGTGAATATTCTCGAACGTTGAAACACCAAAGAAAATAATTTTGGGATGGTCTAGGTTACCCTAACTGTACTGGCGTTCAGAACTTAAGATTTACAGTTGTTACTATAATTTTTAGGCAATACAAAGTTACAATAAATATTCAAACATTCTTCTTCTTCCTGGCTATTTTTTCCCTCATTAAACGAGTTTTTGCCGGCTTCTCAACTTACTGTTCGAAGTGCGCTTCCACAATTATTAATTGAGAGCTTCCTTTGCCAACACCAATGCATGAATTTGTATATTGTGTGGAAAGCACAATTACGATGGCCCTAAGGAAGTCGAGAAATTTACCAACCCGAAAAATTCGTAGACCGGTCTGAAATCGAACCCGCCACCTCCGGCTTGGTAGACCGTGCGTTTACCGACTACACTATCCGAGGCCAACTATTCAAAGATATTCAATTAATGTTCTTAAAGGATAGCATATAATATAAAATTATGTGACATATTCTAGGCCATCCAAACTATCCTTGAGATCAGAACCAAAGACCTACAGTTGTAACAAAAGCTTTCTGGGCTATTCAAAGCTAAGATGTGTATTCAAAACATTTTCATTCTATATCTTGAGAGAACAACAGACATTATGAGATAAGCTTTGAATGTTCAAGATTATCCAAACTATCCTGAAGCTCAAAACTTAAAATAACAGCAGTAACCGTAAACAAAGTAACAATATTTGACCAAATTAAGTGATTCTTCTGGAAGGTCAACATATACACTAAGGTCTTTTTTTACACGGTTTTTTTTACACGATTTTTTTTCGGCGATAACTACAGAACGGAACAACTTATCAACCCAATTCGAATAACATTTTACGCTTTGGGCAATAAGTAATCATAAGGCAGTTTTTCCAAAAAATCACAGTTTTTGGTGTAAATACTCAAAATTTTTAAAACTGTATCTTGACCATTGCATGGAAAGGTAACACGAGCAAACAAATTCGAAGCAATTTAAAATGTTTATGCATGTGAACTTATCAACTCTATTTAGTCTTTTTTTACATGGTTTCCCCCGTCAAAACCTTAGGTATAGCGGATAAAGCTGCTGTGATAACAGTAGATCCTAAGTTTTGTACTCAGGGACAGTTTATTTGGCATAGAATATCCCGAGATTATCTCATAATGTCTGTTGGTCTTCCATGACATTTAGTAAAAATGATTGAATACATATCGTAACTTTGTATAGCTGATAAACCAACTGTAACAAAAGTAGTTTTCAATTTCTGAACTCCAGGACAGTTTGTTTGGCATAGAACGTCGCAAGATTATCTTATATTGTATGTTGGTCTTTTAGGACATTAATTGAATATGGTTGAATACATATCATAACTTTTTATAGAGGTCTGTTACAACAGTAGATCTTAAGTTCTGAACTCCAGGACAGTTTGGACGACCTAGCACATCTCAAAAAATGATTTTCTACTTGTTCCAATCATTTCTTAGTTATTGAGCACCAAATCACAAAAGAATATACCAAAATGCTTGTATAATAACTTTTGGAAAAGATTAGGCCTGAATGGGTTAAATTTGTATATTTTCAACGGTAAATTTATTTGCATGATATTGAACGGAAATTTACACTGCATTTTCGAGCTGTGTAGTTTTCCTTTTGTAGTTTTCTTCAACAGGGCTTCAATGTCTAGGGAGTGGTATGCTGCCAACAATGTTCAAGTGGGAACCAAGGACAAGAACCCTTCCAACATGCCAGAGCTCCGCCCAATCGAACAATATTGGGCCATCGTCAAGCGGAACCTTAAGAAGACTTAAAAAGCGGTTGTGAGCTAGAAACAGTTCAAGGCAAACTAGCGTTCTGCGGCAAATAAAGTGGACAAGGAGACTGTACAAAATCTTATGGCAGGTGTTAAACGAAAGACCCGGCAATTCGCATTCAGTAAAACGGAAGCTTAGTTGAATATGTCTCCTGTATTTTGTATTAACTTGAAAAAAAATCGACTCACACACATTACTGTTTGACCAATTTTTGATCGGATCACCCTTTAGTTGCATCGAAAAATGCCTGAAAACGAACATAACCACCGGCTAGGTTCAACCCATACCTGCTCGCCTCGATTCTCATATTTCAACGAAACAATTCGTTCCCCAGAGAGACTGCACCATTTCGAAAAACCTACGGCCACTGATTCTTGAAGGGCACCAGCCGGAACCGCACAGTCCTGCTGTCGAACGAAACCGAAATGCAACCCGTTCGGTGCCTTTCCAAATAGGGCAGTGCCACTCCAAAAGGGCTGAAAGCTGGAAACTGACCACGACGAAGACGACGGTCCCGAAGCGAACCTTAAAAGGATCTCCGGTCTGGCATCTCTCCCTGGAGGAGCAAACCGCCGAACAAACGCGGGAAACAAAGAACGAGAATTGCATCGCACAAAAAAAGAGGGAAACAAAGATGGAGGAAACCTTCACAACAGTGGAGAAGTCAACTCTCGGTGGTTATTATTGCAATTATTGCCTGTTGTATTCTCCTGTTTTTTTAGCTTCTTCATCGTGGTCTTCCTTCCCTTGACTGTCCTCGAAGGAAAGCAACAAAAAAAACTGACTCGAAGGCGCGCAAGAATCAAATTGATAAAGTAAATAATGAAAGCAAAGCGAGAGGCAAGGATTGAGTTTGTCCCGGTCTTTCGCAGAAATCGAAAAGTACAACAATAGCCGCCTGAAACCATGTCAAATTACGGGCGAAAAAAGCGAACATCCCCAAGGGATGCGTCAGACCTTCTGCCGTAGAAGGAAATTTCACGAATCCCCGAGATTGAGGCGGCTAATTTATTCCGGAAAGCGAAAAGCGAAAACCGAAAATCAATTGATATTCGTCGGCAGTACGCGCTCGGACGGAGACTCGGTGAGTTGAATTGATTTCGGGACTTCTTGGCAGTCGGATCATCGTAAAACAGGACGAGAAACGATGATGGCAGCGATTCAAGGTCGCTTGACATATACAAATGGACGAGGCCTTTGTCGGTCATAAATTGCTTGCGCCTATTGAAGAACTACCAATACCGATAGGTCATTGTTGGAAGGCATCTCTTTCTCTCTCTAATGAACAAATGAACATGTTACGTCAATAGAATGGTGGTGCACTTTCAACGATTTCATATCGTTTAATTCGAAATTTATTAGACACGTTTTCCGATTTCTAAAAGCGCTTCATACAGATATTGCCCGCTCGTTTCCCCCCGACCCCAGCCATTGGGAACGGTAAACAATACAATTAGCTGTCTCTTCGATGTCGTTAAATCTCAATGGGGAGACTGGTGGGGGCTCTTAATTTAGAGCGCTTCGCTTGCCTGGTTGACATTAAATATGGGAGGCAAAAATGGCGCATCGGTGCCCCGTTAATGGCGTATGCACATGGAGCATATCTTGCCGCGGCGAATGGGAGCAATTAGCGAGATAAACGCGCGGCGGCAGCAGGCTGCTCAAATTTATGGAAATAGTCCTTGAGGATTGAACATTCTGACAACCCTTATGTGCAGTTGTTGTTTTTTTTTGCCCGCCTGCTTGGAGCGAAAGAATGGAGACAGACAACCAGTCAGCCTACACAATGCGAGGTATTGTTCTTGCGAGAGCGAGGTTGTCTTTCGTTGGTTGCAGAAAATGCGGGACGCATTTCCTTGTCACCGGCACCATCGCCATCGTCGCCGTCGTCGTCGCAGTTGCTAAGTGTTCTGCGTTACCGTTCGCGACATAAACGACCGGGAGGTAGATGAAGAAATAAAGCCCGGAGAATTATTAAGCCCCGTAATAAGACAAGAAAAGATGAGTGCCGCTCCCTGCGGCAGTGGCTGGCTATGAAACCGGGATCGCCAACTCTCGCCACACAAATGTGTGTAATGTTATCTTCTTCGCCCAGTCAGCCGCTAGTCCGCCCGCCCGCCCGCTCAATCAGCCCGGACCAGGACGGCAAAAGCGCAAGGGTTCACCCGCCCCATAAATGTGCCGTGTTGTGTACAAACATTTCGGTCCGCGTGAACAGAAGATATATTGCCGACTGGCGGCGGACTTGCGGCGGGGGACCACGGCCATATTCTTCCTTTCTAACGCGTTCGTTATCGTACTCCATACATATTGTCCGGTGTCTGTGTCGGTGGTTGTAGGTTGCAAAAGTACCGATCGCTAAACCGGCTGCTGCCCATTAGGCACGGCAGGGGGGCTTAATGCGAGGGGAAAGGAAAGGGCGGCTGGGGATACAATCGAGTGCATTGCATGGAACACGGGCGCGTGGGCAGATCCAAGATGGGATATGCTGCTGCTGCTGCTGTCTTCTGAGCTCACTTGGTTTAGAGTGGGTTTTTATCTTTCAGCTGCGAGAATCCTGTTTTATTGCGAGCAAGCGGGCGATCTTCAGCGCACGCCCTTTCGTGCAGCTCGTTCAGGCGTTTCAATTGGCAATCGGGCAAAGAGGCTTGCTCTATCGGGGAACGTTTATGGCGGCGATAAATTGTTGGGAAAGTGAACTGAATTGACGGAGGCAATTTCGGACTGGACAGAAGGCTTAACTCGAACTGTTCGTTAGCGCAAATGACAAGCGGGATTGCAATTCATCCCCAAATCACAAAACATTGCAGTTGGATGAGCGGATCGAAGATAATGTAATCATTCAGTCTCAAGGCCAAAACGCAATGTGGACGGAAACGGCCAGTATGACAGTTGTCGCAAATGACGTCGATATGTCTAATTGGAATCAATTTGGATCTAATCAGTTTTCTATCCGACAAGCAGGTTTAGTCCGTTGCCGTCCCTGCCCTTCGGTTCAGAAAGGGGCGTGTGAAAAGGCTGTCACATCAACGTTCAAAAGTGCCTGAACCAAATGAGCAGCTTGTAATGGTCACTTGAAGATCCGATGGGGGATCATCGCCCTGATATTACCGTATGTAACACGTAGTAAAACCTTTCTTGTTTTCTATAAATAAACGTGATGGAATGTAGTAAACTAGTGGAAACTCATCAAGAATGATCTCCCATATGCATCCGTCGAACCATTCTGAACGGCGGTTATGAGAATATCACCATGAAAATCTCACATGCGCATAGCATGTTACCAAAAACGAATGCTTTCTCTCCTTTCCTATCCTATGACCACGAGCAATTCCATATAAAACGTGCATAAGCCATATACCAACATAGGCCTTTGCCTAAAGTCAGCTCTTCAAAAGCAGAAACACCGAGACGACACAGAACGATACGTAAAGAACGGTAACCCTATCCAATTTTACTTCCAGCCAAATTTTCCAACCCAAGGTTAGTAATCACATGACCACTACAAATTATACTGAATGTCCACGACATAATATATAACGGGGAAAGGGAGGGACCATCAGGGCACCCAAGTGAAACTATTTGGATAGGGAGCGATATTTTCAACATTTCGAGGAACGAGATGGGCGCTTCGATTGGGTTTATTCTGTCAATCGAGGGCTCAATTCTGAGTGCTGTGGGTGTGAACTTGATTTTGGAAGGAGATTCTCTTCCCTAAATTTCCGGTTTTCGCGTAAGTGTCTCTGCTTACGGGCCCGTCCAAACGTTTTTGGCCTTTCATAAAGGAGCTTGATGATCCCAAACAACAATAGAATCCTGATCAAATGGTTTTTCAGATTTTTCCACAGCTATGGAAAGTTTCCTTGCTACAATAGATGGTAGTATTTCATCATCATCAACATTGGGCGCTTCCACTGCGGTCGCCGTTCCGCTTCCGTTATCACTGCGTTCAAGCCACCGGGGAGGGTTCAAAATAGATGAGCTTGAAAATTAATACAAAGTTGCCAGAGGCACCATATGCTCCTAAAGACCCAAATTTCACTAAATTCTTCAATAGTATGATAATTTTAGATGGATTAAAAAAGATTGCTTTTTAACGGGTGGCAATTAAAATTTTGGAATTTTTTCGAGGCCTCTATGCTCAACAACAAACGAGATCAGAGAGAAATAAGAGTGTGTATGCGTTAGCTCTTTCTCTCCTCTTTCTGCTAGTATTTTCTGTTTTGTTTATGCTTGCTCAGTTTTGCTCAAAATGCCGTCGAAACAAAAGTATTTCGCGAGCGCGTTGTACAGTTCTACGAACTGCACAGAAATCTCGGCAAAACGTATACGGTACAACATTTTAAAAGCGAAAATGTTGCGACTTCGACTGTTTACCATATCCTAAGATCCCCAACAACTGCTCGCAAGCAAGGTAGTGGAAGACCAGCCAAAATTATGGACGCAAAAGGACTTCGTTCTCTTTCTCGTGCCTTCAACAACAAGGATTCACTGAGCCAACGGGATGCCGCAAAAAGTTCAACTGTTCTCACCAGTACATCTGCAAAACATTGAAAAGAGTCGGAATAAAGTGCCGAAAGAAGACACGAGCCCCGGAATATACTGATGCACAGATTTCAACGCTGAAATCCCAATGCCGTTGGTTGATTAAAAATTATTCCGGAAAAAGTTTTGTTTTTGGACGACGAAAGCTACTTCCCTCTTTCGAAGACGCAGATTCCCGGAAACGATCGATACTATTCAACGGATAGTTCTACTACACCTCGAACATAAAATATAAGTTTAAACATAAGTTTGAACAGAAAGTGATGCTGTACATTGCCATTTCCGAGAAAGGCATTTCTAAGCCATGGTTCAAGCCCTCTGGTTTGGCAATCAATCAAGATGTGTACCAGAACGAATGTTTGAAGAAAATTTTGATCCCGTTTCTACAAAAACATCATGCTGATGGACAATACGTGTTTTGGCCGGATAAAGCGTCATCGCATTACGCCATAAAAACACAATCGTTCCTGAATACCCATTCGATCCCATTTGTACCCAAAAACCACAACCCGACAAATCTGCCTCAGTGTCGCCCAATCGAAGATTTCTTCGGGGTTTTGAGTTCCTTGGTGTACAAAAATAACTGGAGAGCCACGAATTGCAAACAGTTGATTGGTAGAATCAAGAGATGCATTCGCAAAGTTGACATGGAGGCCGTACAACGCTCCTGTTCCGAAATCAAACGGAAGCTTCGCCGAACATCCGATTACGGACCGTTTTCAAATGTTCACTAATTTTTTTTTCAACAATGGACAATGTATCTTTTATTTGAATAAATCACATCTTCTTCAACTATGTTTGTCTTTTTTTGACAGCTTGAGAAAGAAATTCCAAAATTTTAGTTGCCATCCGTTAGAATGTTTAACTTGCTTGGTTTCAGGAGTAAAATAGTTTGTAGAATGAACAGAGTGTAATTTTTATTGAATTTTTCCCGCATTTTTGCCTCATTTTCCTGACTGTGAATATAAATTAATCCAATTAAAGTTTTTGAGCAAATTGTTCAATCTGAAATTCTGACTTGTCGCTTTTAGGCACAATGACAAATAACAGCCGCAAATCGGGTTTCTTGCGTATTGCGTAACCTGATTTGTTCTCTCATTTTGCAAACGAGAATAAAAATCGTTCTTTATAAGTCATTGATTTTTCAATAAACATTGAAGAAAAATAGCAAAGCATTCGAGGTTTTCAGTACAGTTCGTAGACAATTCTCTAAGCAACAAAACTCTTTTCAATTTAGCTCACAACTTTTGGACGACACTTTTCATTTATTGAAAATCCTCGCTCGATCGTCGCATTTTCGTATGACAGGACGAGCACTTGACAGATGTTGTCAAATTTGACAGCTCCTTCTAGGAATGATCAATCAATTCTAGCCAAAAATTGACTAAAGAGCTGTTCTTTTTCTTTCGAATCCAGCAAGCAACATCTTTGAAGACAGCCTTTAACAGAACTGTCTAAATTCTTCGTTACCTTTGAGAGCAACTGCAGCACTCAGACAGTCTTTATCTACGAACGTTTCCAGACACAACTCCAGAAGCTTTTTAGTAATCTCCACGAAGTGAGTTATAACATCATTATGATTAAAAGGGTATGTTAATGGAGATTTATTGAGTAACTTCCTCAAAAAAGCGCAGTAAAAAGATCGACAGTCGTTGCGGAATGCCAAAACGCCATTGTTGAAATTTGGAAATTCTCTGGCTTTCTTGATTGCCGATGTAGAGGAAAACCAGACTTCCACATTAAGGGTTGGCAGATGATGGCTATTCGTCAATTCCATTTCAATTAACGATTTTTCTTTGACTGTCAGATGCTCGGGCCTGATAATTCACCCCATAGCGGCTCTAACGGGTCCTGTCAAATCGTCAAATTTGACGATTCGGTCTGGGACCGACTCAACCATTGCTGCAGACGCGATGACAAAATTCAGCTTTGGTCTACCGCATCACCCACAACAGCGAACACTTTTGATCCGAATACCAACGAGAAGCTCCGTTTGAAATTCGTATGACTTTCCTTCAGTTTTCTTTCTTCCTGCTTCCTGGCTTCATTCACAAATCTTCTCAAATCGGGCAATATTTGTAGTGCTTTTCTAGAAACTTGCTCATTTTCCACCCAACGAATTTTTATGATTTTATGTCATTTTCATCTAAAGTCAAAAATATCATCATGCATCAATTGATTGACCATTTATGAACTCGTGTAGCATATATAAGGAAAAAAATGGGAAAAAATTTGCAAAGTAAATGTTTGCACCAAAATTTACTGTAATGCACTTTAATATGCTTGATGCTTCAGTCAAAGGATCACCTCAGGAGTTCCAGTCAAGTAAAATAAAAACAAAAGTAGTAAGAGTGACAAGCCTTTCTTAACAAGCCATCCTGCAGATGGCGGTACTGTGGATTTTGTGAATTAGATGCAAATGTTGCCAAATCCGGATACTTCTGTACAAGTATATAAATGATAACTAAATCCTCAATTTTCAGATCTTAGGCCTAAAGTGGATCGGTTCCTTTACTTGCGCTTATTTAGCTGGGGATTGAAAAAAAAAATGCTTGGGATTGGAAGGGACCACCAAGGCACCCTATGAAACGATTTGGATAGGGAGAGTGAGAATGCCAACTCCCCAAAAAGTATATATGGTAGAAAATTTGAGGTGTACACGGATCACCGCCCATTGGTTTATTTATTTACTTTAACTGACCCCTCAAGCCGACTCACTAAGTTTCGTCTGGCTCTTGAGGAGTACAAATTTGATGTTTATATAAAAAAAAAGGATAGGAACACGTGGTAGCGGACGCGTTATCTCGTATTTCGATAGAAGATTTATAAGCAACTAACACAATCTGAAACATCTAGTAAGATTGATACTCCAGATTATATTACTGGTAAAAATCAGATCCAATAAACCAGCGCTGGAAGCTAAACTAGAGGAAGGTATCATTTGAATTAACCCTAATACGACATAAACTCACCTACGGAAATGAACAGGTTAGTGGATTTCAGAAAAGGAACCTTGAAAACCCGATCGAGAGCCAGAAATTGAAGGACAAAATTGAGGTCCTCAATGTACGAGGCATGCTGCCTATAATTATATTAGGCAGATAGATCCGGCAAGTAGACGATGTCAATGAAAGGAAGATTATTATATATGATTTCCACGTATTGCCCACGGCTGCGTATGCACTGGAAAACCATGGACAGTGATGTCACGGCTTTTATAAGCAAACATTATTTTTCGACGAAGAAGCAGTCCCCGTCTACAACATAGGCGACTATACTAATATAATCAAGTATCAAATTACAGACATCGCATAGGGAAGCTAGGAATAGCCTTCTCAAAACAAAATCATACAGAATCTCAAGACAAGACCAGAACATGAAGATGAAACACTTTAAAGTAGGATAACTAGTTCTTGTAAAAAAGGAAATCAAAAATGGAAGCCAAGTATGAAGGCCCCTAAAGGTCCTTGAAGACTTGGGCGCAAATTTAAAAATATCAACAAGGAACGATGAAGAAACAGATATTGTCCATAGAGAAAAGTGAAGAATTTTTTGGAGAAAATGAAAGAAAATTAAGAACGATGTGTGCTGAGCGAAGCAAATAATGACACGTAAATCCTCCACATGTGGTGAGAAGATACATTTAATAATTGAATAAAGTTAGTTCTACCAAAGACGAGCAGAAGTAATGATCAATCATCCGATGGGCCGGGATAAGTAAAATACCTAACTCCCTGAAGAAATCAAAATTGAAGATTTGATCAATAACAAAAATCATCATTTAACAAGTACAGCAAATTGCATCACGTGAAAAACGGTTTAGAAAATTATCCATTGGGTATTTTCTCTTGAAAATTTGGGTAAAAGTAGTTTAGAGTGTTTTTTTTTAATTTTTTTTTATCGCAGTCAATTTTTCAAAAGTTGCAAAAATTGGCGTCACCCGAAGAGCAACTTCACGAATTGATTTTGTGCATGCACCTGAAAAATCTTCAAGTCTCTCATCGGTGCACCGGTAAACGAAACTTCACAGTTTATTTTTTCGTATGATAAAATTTGTTTGGTAGAGGATCCGAAAAAAAAGTGACAGACGCAAAACTGAACCGTTTTCAGTAGTTTAAGCTGTAATTTATGTACCTCATTTATACCTGTGTCAAAATTCACGGTTATTGCGTGCACGACATCTTAAAACTCGAAACATGTCGGCAGTGGTGGCCAATTTGGATTTCGATACTAAATAAGGTCTGTATCCGCAAGAATCCGGACACCTCAAAACATGAATAAAACATAAATTTCGCATTAAATTTCCGTCGTAGTTGTTTATTTCAGGTTCATGGGATGTGTTTCAACATTTCGTGAAGACAAAACATAGTTATTCGGTATTTGCGTAAAATTTTCGAACTATGCGCTTAGCTCCGTCCATTAGGGTTTGTACAGACTCTTCAGAAATCGTAGAAGCCGTCTTTGTGCAAATTTGCTGGAA
Source organism: Aedes japonicus (assembly GCA_034211315.2). Classification (NCBI taxonomy): domain Eukaryota; kingdom Metazoa; phylum Arthropoda; class Insecta; order Diptera; family Culicidae; genus Aedes; species Aedes japonicus. The sequence continues at coordinate 177 of JASCZW010004014.1, read as the reverse complement.
GTGTCAAGTCTTTCATTCCTTGCTTCTTTCTAGAAAGCTTCCGCTTCATCATAGCCCAATATATCTCGATTGGCCGTAGCTCTGGGCACTTTGGCGGGTTTCAGGTTTTTGGTACAATGTTCACTTGATTTGCTTGGTACCACTCCAGCACAGTTTTAGCATAGTGGCATGATGTCA